>JAPIWU010044380.1:0-12125 GCA_037576205.1 Pyrocystis lunula | reverse complement strand
AGCCTCAGCGGTGCGTTTTGAGCACCATGAGCATGCATGGGAACTCTGGGCATTCGGGACTTCAAGCGCCTTGGCGACCAACCGGAAGACGCCTACTACTTCTCGTGGCGGTCAGACACCAACGACAACAATAGCGGTGTGGTACTCGAAGAAATTTGTTACCGCGTCGAGTATGCGCACTACGATGGACCCGGATACGTATTTACTCGTTCGCTAGATGGCAAGGTTGTTGGTTTCGGATTTGCGATCGGCTTCTCAGGTGAGGATGCGCGTGCCCGATACTTCGACCTCAGGCTTGAGCTTCTGCAGGAAGACCGAGACGACACCTATGACAATCATCCACGCCGCATAACCAGCCCCTGAAGCGGACATGGCGTTTGCCGAGTTTGGAGCGGAATCCACGACCTCATCTCGGCTGACGCCGAGAAGGTCGCTCGTGGTATTCTGGCGGTGACCTTGAACTTCTCGGAGTGGCCCCGCCGGCGATCCACGCCGATTATGGGCCGATCCGTTATGCGGCATGGCGGAGTGGTATGCAAAGACTCAGAAACGGCCACCTTCTTATCTCGATGTCGCTGCACGCCTGCGCTCCCGTTCATCTATACGACGGACCCGAACGCCCTGTCGCAGAGCGTGTCTATCTCGAACGTGGGGGCGGAATCCAGATTGTAGAGATCAACGGGCGAGATGTTGGCCGTGGCCCTTACATTCTTCCTCCCGGTGTTAACGACGTTTCTCTTGTCGCAATTGGAAGCCTGCCGAAGGCTGCGATCGGTCCACTTGGAAATTTTGAGATCCGACAGAACTGCGTCAGTCCGATACAAGTCGAGAAAGGCGGTCGTTACGAACTGAAGCGTACTGTCTTTACAACTGAAGACTCCACGCGTGGTGCCAATCTGACTATTCGCGGAATTCGCTTCTATCAGGTGGTCGAGCTCATTCGAACGCAATCAGACGAGCCACCCAAAGAACTGTCTTGCGAGTCTGAAGGGATCTATGCACGCGGGAGCGACATCAAATTCTCGCTGGACTGAGGTGCTATACACGCCGCATAACAATCCCCTGAACCAGACAGAGACTCTGGTGGAATGAGATCGAAGCCCGCCGCCCACACTCCATAATCTGGCGTCGAACAGAATCTTCTCGATGTGGGGGCGATGGCGAACCCCGCAGGTTATGGGAGTATCCGTTATGCGGCAGACGGCGGAGATAGATACGTGCGCTTCTTAGCACACTGTGTTCTTGGATTGATTGTGGCCTCGATCGCTGTCGCCGACGTGAGTACGTCGGACTACCCGCTCACGACAGCCAATGGCTTGCTGTCTAACGGCGTAGAACTCGAAGAATCCGAGTTCCTAGGCCGCCCGTCAATTAAGCTAGAAATGTCCAATGACCTCGCGGGAGGAGACAACAACACTTTCGCGGTGATCGAAGGAACTAATTTCCAAAACGGAACGATTGAGTTTGATATTGCTAGTCGTATCAACCCTGAATCGTGGTTCTTTGTGCGTTGGATTGCCCGAGGATTTGCGGGGATCGCGTTTCGCGTGAGCGATGATCTCTCCGCGTTTGAGTGTATCTACCTGAGGCCCGAGAATGGCCGAGTCGATGACCCCGAAAGAAGATCCCACGCGGTTCAGTACTTCTCATATCCAGACTTCAAATTTTACCGACTCCGCGAGGAAGCTCCTGGGCGCTACGAGGCCCCGGCGGACATTGGGCCCGATGAATGGATTCATGTAAAGATCTCCGTCGCTCGTTCGACTGCCCAGCTCTTTCTGAATCACTCTTCTGAACCCACACTTATTGTCGAAGATCTGAAGCATGGCCCCGACGTCTCTGGAGCGGTGGCTCTATTTATCGATGCAGGCACGGTTGCTCATTTCTCGAATCTTCGAATCACACCAGATGATTCCCCAAGAAGGGGTACGCATTGACTCAATTCATCTTCGGCGAACCCCGGCCGATTCAGTTTTCTGTCAGAGGTCGAGCGGGAGCGAGCTCTTCGAAGCGATCAAGCAAACCTCTGTCCGCCGCATAACAATCCCCGGAACCAGACAGGATTTTGCCTTGCGGGGAACGAAGTCCGCCGCGAGCGCCCTGGGCCACCTTGAAATTTTTGACGCTCGCGGCTCGTGCAGTTTGGCGACCACCGACTATCCTCCACGAAACCTTTTGAGCGGATCCTGCAGGTTATGGGAGGATCCGTTATGCGGCATTCCCAATTGGCTAGCTCATTTGAACCGCCGAAGTCAGAGTTGGTCCTCGAAGCCCGACGGCGATTCTCCCCTTGGAAAAGTACGTTCGCCGCGGCCGTGTTCTTCGCGATCGTCCAAGTTGTCCTTCTTGCAATCGTCGAGATCGGATTCAGGCTCGACGTTAGTTCGAACTGTGCCGACTCTGAGTGTCTCTACGAGCGAGTTGACCGATTCTGGAAATGGCCGCTTCAGGCGATCTCGCTGTTCTCCGCGATCGTTTCGGGCTATCTGTTGGCTAGAATCTCTGAGTCGCCGATCTTCTATGGCTGCGCCGGATTGGCGTTCGTTTCGGGCGCTGTCGCTTATAGGCGTGCCCTCGAATATGCCATTGAGATATCAATTGCTGCGGGGCTGCTCGCGTTCGTAGGAGCAATCGCGGGATACCTTCATGAGAAGTGGTTCGACTCGCGCGTGTGATCCCCAGAGGTCTTGTTGAGAAGGCCATCCAATAGAATCCGATGAGACGGAACGCTGCATAACAATCCCCTGAACCAGACAGAGCCTCTGGCGGGGGGAGGACGAAGTCCGCCGCCCACACTCAATATTCCCTTCGGGAGGTCGCGGTGGTCGGCTCGTGCTGTCTGGCTCCGGGGCTGATACTCTCGACGAAACCCTTTGAAGCGGGCTCTGCAGGTTGTGCGAGTATCCGTTAGGCGGAAACTGTGCTCGAAGCTTTGGGAAATCTGGGAGATTTCGTCGGTGGGATCGCGGTCGTCGCGACGCTCATCTACTTGGCGATTCAGGTGCGGCAGAACACTGCGCAGCTCCAGCGCGCAGCCGCACGCGCCAGCACGGAATCACGCGACACTACGTTTGAAGCGTTCTCGAGATTCCGGGCTCCGATCGCATCAAGTCCAGAGGTTGCAGCGTTCTACTACAAGGGGTTAACGGATCCTGGCTCCCTTGACCCTGCCGAGCGGCTTCGGTTCAACATGTTCGCAGAAGAGATCTTCTTTATCCTGCTCACCTCCTTCAGGCGCCACAATGCGGTGGCAGGCGTTGGAGTGCTCAAAGCGCGGGAGTTGGGGGTGGACCTTATTGTTCGCTCCCCAGGGATGTCGCATTGGTGGTTACGAGAGAAGGGGCGTTTTGACTCGGACTTCGTGTCGTTCGTCGATTCGCAGCTTGATCAAAAAGACAGTGCCGCCTAACAAGGGAATGCAGCTGGCCGCCGAGTGTAGTAGTCGACGGATTTGCATGTCCCCAGGGCTTCGCCCTGGGCATTCGTCTTGATGCGCCGGGTATCGGGCGTGTATGCTTGTCCCAACTCTCATGACTCGGCGGCAGCTGATCGCCAGGTCCGTTAGACGGCAGGAAGTGGGTGGCAGCAAGACCAAAGTTCGTTGAGCGGAAGGTCCAGCGGTACGCCGGCATCCGAGAGCGGTTTGGGCGCGACGAGCTTGCTGAAGCGCTGCCGCGGATGCTATCCGAGTTGCCGTTCTTCTTGCAGAAGTGCGGCATTTCCGTGACCGGACCGGCGCTGGTTCGCTATCTCGTCGTCGACTACAACACCGGCGGAGTCGATGTTGACCTCGGGGCGCCTGTCGAAACGACCTCGTTACCCGCGAGTAGGCGTGTCCGCTCAAGACGCTTGCCCGGCGGTACCTTCGCGACGGTCATCCACCGAGGGCACTCTTCCGGTCTCGTCGCTACCACGGGAGAGCTCCTCGATTGGGCGGAGGAGAACGACGTCGAGCGGCAAGTCACCGGGCGCAACGTGACTCGGTGGAAGGCTCGTGTAGAACACTACCTGGTTGGCCCGCCCACGGAGCCAAACCCGAAGAAGTGGCAGACTGAGATCGCTGTTCTCGTCTCCCAAGATCGTGGCTAGCTCGACAAGAACAGCCAGCAAGCCTGCCGTCTAGAATTCGGTTGCAGCTGACGCCCAACAGCTTGTTCCGATCGGTCCGTGGTACCGTTCTGGTCGCGGCGCGGCGCCGCAGCGTTGACGGTCAGCGCTGTTGGGCGCAGCTTGACCGCATATCCGTTATGCGGCGGCCTCCGTGAAGCTAAGTCCCCTACTATGTGTACCGATCTCGTTTGTCATCCTGGTGAGTGGGTGTACGTCCAATCCACCGAGAATTGCAACGGAAGCGGAGTTTCCGGAGTTCCCAACGCCCGTGGTGCGTGTCGTTCCTCGCTTTCCCGAGCGAGCCCTTCGTCGAGAGCTGTCTGGCTTTGTGCTCGCGCAGTACGTGGTTTCCGAATCGGGTAAGGTTGTATCCGTCGAAATTCTCGAATCAGGGCCCGGGGGTCTCTATCGCCGCGCGGCGAGGGACGCAATTCGGCAATGGCAATTCGAGCCGCTTCCTGAGGGCGCGGGGCGAGTTCGTTCCCGTCCGATCGATATGATGATTCGCTTTTGTTTCACAAACGAAGACTGCAAGACGCCTCCGACCCCGGCCGATACCGAGGAGATGGTGATGCGGGCGACAAGCGGATTTCGATAGCCCCCCATCTGCCGCATAACAGTCCGCTGAACTAGGCAGAGCCTCTGTCTAGGTGGGGGCGGAGATCGCGGCCCGCGGTCTTCTCGTCCTGCGGACGGAGGCGGTGAGCGGATCGTGCTGTCTGGCTCCGGGGCTGATACTCTCGACGAAACTCTTTGAAGCGGGCTCTGCAGGTTGTGGGAGTATCCGTTATGCGGCATGCGCCGGGAGTTCCGCTTGCATCCAACGTCTACGACACGCGCTTTCTCTGAGAGAACGAAACTTCTCGCACTCGCGACGATGTTCGCCTTCTCTATTGGCTGCGAATCTCGCGAAGTCGTGGAAGCCAAGTTCGAACTGCCCGATGATTTCAGCTGCGCAGAAGCGCTCCCTGGGTGGCAACGTGCCTCAGTTGTCACCCCAGATCTCGTCGCGCCATGCATGACAGGAAGCTCCGGCAGCTGCGCGCAAATCGGTCTCAAGTACGTTTCCGGAACAGGTTGGTGCCGGCCCAGGTGATCCCGTGGTGCCACATGTACGCCGCATAACAGTCTGCTGCAGTTGACAGAGAGTTTGGAAAGGTAGATCGGGATTCCGCGTCCTCGATTCGCGCGAATCGCGAAGAGTCCACTCGGTACCGCCTGGCGACGAGTGCTGTATCCTTCGCGCAACCTCTCGAGTGGACTCTCCGTCTGAGTAGAGTATCCGTTATGCGGCAGACGTACGATCCGCCGCCGTCTCGAAAAACGAGTTCCTTCGATGCGAACCCTACTCATCGCGACCTCTGTCTACTTCGGACTGGTGTTTGGAGCTGGCTTCGTCCTGGGCGTGTTTCGAACTCTCGTACTCTTGCCGGAGTTGGGCGCTCGCAACTCGGAACTGATCGAAGCGCCGTGCATGATCGCCGCCATTATTCTCGCGTCCAGGTTTGTTGTGCGCCGCTTCGAGCTACCCCCTAGACCGTCTTTCCGCTTAGGCGTCGGATTTTCCGCACTCGCGGTCCTTCTTCTTGTAGAAGTCACGGTGGTCCTCCATCTTCGTGATCTGACGCTCGCGGGCTACATCTCAGATCGGGACCCGATAGCCGGATTGACCTACGTTGCGTTGCTTGTCCTCTATGCGCTCGCTCCATTTCTGACAGGGCGGGTCACAAGACTGTAAAGCAAGAGTTTGTCGCATAAGAATCCTCTGAACCCGACGAGATTCTGACGAGTCGGTGCGCGACTTACGCCGCCCGCCATCTCCACCTTGAAAGAGATCAGGGGTGGACGTCTTTTGCTGTCTGGCGCCGAGCGTCTGACCCTCGACGAAACCCTGTGAGCGGGCTCTGCAGGTCATGGGAAAATCCGTTATGCGGCAGCTTCGCGGTGCTCATTTGCGAATGTCAATGGAGGTAGACTTCGTGAAGCTCCTGTCCGGCGTGCTGCTTGCTGTTCTGATCATCGGGTGTCAGTCCATTCCGGTGCGTGACCCCCTTCCGGGCGAGGTTGTCCCTGCTCCAACGCCCTGGAATCGAGTTCCGCCTCATCCGCCAGATCTAGTTTTTGAACGCAGGATCGAGGCGAGGATCACAGTCGACATGATGATCGAGGGGAACGGACGTGTAAGCGAGGTGCGGGTTCTGGAATCTCACCCGCCCGGTGTTATGGATAAGTCGGTAAAAACCGCACTCCGGAAATGGGAGTACAAGGCTCCAGTAGTAGACGGGGTGAGGGTCCGTCGTCGAACCGATCCGTTGACGATAAGGACATTCTTTTTCCCTTGTCCCAAACCGGCCGCACACGATGCGGAGTACATGGATCTGTGTCTGCGAATTGTCGAGGTTCCTGATTGAGGCCCCGCCGCCGCGAGTCTGTCCTCTACACCTTTCCTGACGATCGATGTCCGAGCTCAAAGTACTCGAGCGGTAATCGACGCAAGTCGCGAATGCCGATCGGTCCAAACGGAAAGCATCCGCTAGGCGATCAACTTCTTTCCTATGCCAGGGCGATCGAGAGAGCAATCGGAGATGCAAAGTGTCGGACGTCCGATGATTGCCGGGTCGTAGGCCTCGTCTCCAAGCAGTGTGTAGGACTCGCGCGGTTCGCGGTGTACTCAAATGCCAACGATGTTGCATGCAAGATCCATGAACTCCCCGCGGAGTATTTCGCCATTTCAGTTGAATACAATTCCGGAGGCGGCTCTACTTGCGATTTTGCCTTGCCCCCGAAGGTTGCGTGCCTAGAGGGGACATGCACGCGTAAAGATCTGAATCGATAGATCGGTGAATCGCCGCCGCATAACAAGCCCCCGAACCCGGCACGGCGTTTGGTGGGACTGGAGCGACCCAAAGCGGTCTCTTCTCGGGCTAGTCGTGCGAAAAGTCCGCTGTGCTGTCCGGCTCCGAGGCGTTAGACTCTAGGCTTACCTCTTTGGTGGACCCTGCATGTTATGGGCGTATCCGTTATGCGGTATGGGCCAAACGCCAAGCGAGATCGAAAATGAACACGGATGCCTTCGTTCCCCTGGAAATCACAGACAAAATCGGCGAGATGGAGTTTCGTAGCCTGGCTGCATTCAATGACGGCCACGCCGGCGTTTTCTGGTCCGAGGCGGGAGGACCGTCGCCCTGGGAAATGCACCCTGAATGTGACGAACTTCTCCACGTACTCGAGGGCGAAATCGAAGTAGAAGTTCTCCCTGCAGACGGAGGAGAGTCCATCCGAACTAGAGTCTGCGCCAGAGCGATGCTGGTCGTCCCTCGTGGGTGCTGGCACAGGCAGAGTATGATCACGAGAACCAAGGAGTTCTACCTGACACCAGGGCCTTCACTCCACTCTGATGCCGCCGATCCGCGATCGTGAAGTTCTCGAAGGTTAGCCGCGCCATCCACGCCGCATAACAAGGCGCTGAACCTGAGGGCCGTTTGATGAGATCGAAGCGGAATCCGCAGCGCAAACTATTCGCTCCTTCGGGCGAGGAGAGCGCGGCTTTCCTAATCTTGCGGCGACCTTGGTTTTCCCTAACGAAGGACGGATGCGAACCCCGCAGGTTGTGGGAGTATCCGTTATGCGGCACGACGTAGGCGGTGCTGATTGCAGATACTGCTTCTCGTAGTCCTATTCTTCTGGCTCGCGGTTGTTGAGTTTGCCTGCCCAGGCACGATCGACTCGCTCGCTAATCGCGTTGAGAATCCGCCGCCTGAACCCTACAACTGCGAAACTCCAGTCGATGACGAAGGGAGACGGGTTCCGCGACTTCGTATTCCCCCGGAGTATCCGCGAGCCGCGCTAGATGACGGGATCGAAGGACGGGTGTTACTGGAGGGAACCATCTCTCGGGAAGGTAGAATCCTGGACCCGTGGATCGTCGCTTCCGAGCCTTCGGATGTTTTCGACGCAGCGGCGCTAGCTGCATTCCGCGAATGGGAGTACTGCCCTCTCCCGGATGGCGAGAGCCTCAGCTCCGAGCCGATTCGAATCGCTGTCCCGTTTCGAATTGCGGACGACTAGAGTACGCGCCCCCTAACAAAGCCCTGAACCAAACGAGATTTGGCGTGCTTGGACGGATCTTTTGTCGCCCACGTCTTGGGGAATCTTGAAACTATATGCGTGGGCGGCCCTAGCCGCCTGGCGACGGTGTTCTACTCTCGACAGAACTCTTGAGGCGGATTTCCGCAGGCTATCGGAGTATCCGTTATGCGGCAGGCTCACCAGTTGTTTTACACGCATCTGCGCTGTAGAGATTTCGATGTGATCAAGTCGGAAGGTTCTCCAAAGGTCCCGCATCTCGATAATGGCCCGCGATGGCTGTCGCTGTATGCCGGTCTGGTCTTTCTCATTCTTGCGGTCCTCTCGACGCCGGAGGAGGGTCTCGCTCAAATTGGCCTGTTTCCGAAAGAACCACCGCAGCCAACTGCGCCTCTGCCGGGTACCCGTCTGCGTGCTGCAATTCGAGACCATTACGGGCCACAGCTTGATGAGTTGCAAGAGCACGGCCGTCTCGGACCAGAATTTGACCGTGAGCGGCATCTAACACTCGTGACGCAGAGTGTGATCCGGCGCGACAGTCTTGAGAAGCAATCCGAAATCTCGGAAATGAACCTGAGCCGGAGTTTTTTCTCGTTCGCCCCGTTGTCCCCGAAGCACAACGCGGACGCACTGTACCGCCTACCCTTTGATGGCTCCGTTCCGCGGAAGCTCTCGTTCGGGCCGGGCGAAAGCGGTGCCCATCAAGGCTTTCAATTCCACTCTTGGGACTTCGAGATGCCTGAGGGAACTCCGATTCTGGCCGCGCGGGACGGCGTCGTTTCGCGAGTAGTCTACGGATACGTGAGCGGCGGACTCGAAGACCGATTCAAGGGACGTGGCAATGCGGTTTTCGTACTGCACAACGACGGAACGTTTGCCGAATACGTGCACCTACTTCCCGATGGATTGGCAGCTATCGGGATGAAAGTGGTCGTCGGTGATCGACTGGGACTAAGCGGGAGTACTGGCTATTCAAGTGGGCCCCATCTTCATTTCGGTGTCGTTGCTCTCAAAGAGGGATACCGCAAGGAATCTGTACCCATTCGCTTTTTGATTGATCCCAACGTTCATCGATCTCTGAAGCGCGGTCGATACTATCCTTAGTTCACGTAGACGATCTGCCTCGATCTTCGGAGCGGGACATCCGGGAATCCTGTCGACTGGATTTCCTCCGGGTACGCCGCCTCCACATAACAAGTCCCTTAACCAGGCAGACAGGCTGGCGTGTTGGGGGCGGGGCCCCGTCACCTGGATTGCGCTGGCGCGCGAAATTCGGCTCGGTACCGCCTGGCGGTGAGTGCGGTCCTTCCCCGAACCCCTCTCGAGCCCACTCCGCAGGCTATCGGCCACTCCGTTAGGCGGCGGGCACGCAGCTTCGCCATGAGCGATCCCCGATCCGCTCGCGTGATTGCGGTCGGAGTTGCGCGCGCACTCGCGCGCGTTTCCCAGGCCATCTACCCCGATTCAACCGTGCTAGGAGAGGGCCGGAGAGGGGCCTCGAGGAAATCCGCGTCGGATCTGGACCAGAATGGAGTAGGGTATACGCAGATCTCAGCTTTGGCGGAAGGAGCAGCATGCATGTCTCTCCCCTCCGACCCTGCCTCGGGCGGCGCCCCCCGCTTTCGCTAGCGCTCTGTCTTCCGCTCGCCGCCTTCGCCCTCCTGCTGGGCGCCACGGCGCCGGCCGCGCAGCAGCTGACCATCACCGGCCTCGAGTACGACTACATCGACGGCGGCACCTACGTGGACGGCCATGAGGTGAAGGTGTTCATCGAATCGCATGCCTTCCCCGGCCCGTTGTATCGATGTCGCTGGAAATTTCCAGACGGGACCTACCAGTTCACGGACGGTCGCGGCCTTTGCACGAACGCCAACCCTCGCCCTCCCGGTTGCACGGACGTAGAGGATCCATTCACCACGATGGCCTGCGATCTGCTCGAGCCCCAGGCCTCCACTTTCGGGGTCTTCGAGATCGAAGTGACCCACCTGGGAAGTATCTGGTCCGAACCGTGGGCGCCGTTCACCTACGATTGTGAGCCGGGGCGGGCCGGCCCGAATTGCGCCGCTTGCACGTGTATTCCGCAGGCGACGGCGCTTGGATTCTGCAACGAGAACCTGACGGGGGACGGCCAATGCAATCAGTGTGTGGACCAGCTTCCGTATCGATGTGGTCCTGATTGCGGTTCGTTCTGCCCGGGCCTCTGCGCTCCCCCCGACCTGTGTGATCAGTCGACATGCACATGCCTCGGCTGTGACGTTGGCGTGTGGGGAGATACGTGCACGCAGATTTGCCCGACGGGCTGCGCCGGCGCAGACGATGCCTGCGACCAGGTCACGGGCAATTGTTTCGAATGCGACCCGGGACTCTACGGCGAGCAGTGCACGCTCACGGCGCCGCCCGTGCCGGCGCTGAGCGGACGGGCCATGCTGCTCTTGTTCGCCGGGCTCGCCCTCGCGGGCCTGTGGAACGTCTGGACTTTCTTCCCGAAGTCGGGGGGAAGGGCGGGGGAGTAGAAAGCTCCTGACTGGCTACGTCCCTTTGTCCGATCGGATGTCCGATCGAAGAGCGACCTGCGGTCGACGACTCCAACGCGAGGGCCGTCCGTAGCTTCAGTTCAGAACGCAGCGGTCACCCAGCCAGCAGCGGGGCGCGTTTCATTCGACGCCGTCTAACAAGGCGATCCAGCTGGGGTGGCCCAGCGCGTTCCAGTCGACCTTGGTAGCCTTCTGGCGTCGAGTTCCGCCGCTTATTGGCGACTCCGTTATACGGCATTTGTGCAAGTCACGATCACCACAGTCGACTACGCGCCCGAAGATCTCTACGACCAGGTGCCGCTGGTGGTTGAGTTGCTGCGCGAGATTCCAGGCCCCGATCGGCCGGACTATTGGATTGGTGCGCTCAGAAACCCGGTTTCTTGGATCGACGACAACCGACCTCGTTCGGTGAGCCATGTCGTGCTCTGCGCACGCTGGGAAGGGACTGAAATCACCCGCGGAATGGAGAACCTCCCACTCGGAATCGCATATGTGACTGACGAGAGAGTTCTGGAGGAACCCACCCTCGACTTTGATCGATGTCGATACGTCGCAATCGGAATCGGCCACGACACGGGCGGTGATGCCCCAATCAAGAGCCAGAAGGGGATCCTTGCCGGAACGATCGGCCGCCTGTTCGGGCTCGGGAATCGAGAGTAGATGCGTGTCGCAACTGCTTCGGAAGCTTCGCGAGCACGCGCCGCATAACAATTCCCTGAACCGGACAGGGCGTGGTCTGGATGGGAGCCAGGGTCACCGCCCACGTTCTTCCGCCCTACGGGGCGAGGCTGTGGGCGACTCGTGCTGCCTGGCGCCGGGGCTGGTACGTTCGACGAAACCTTCGGCACGGCTCTGCAGGTTATGCGAGTATCTATTAGGCGAAAAGCGATGTCGCGCCGAGGCGGATCGAAACAGGAAAGGACCACAAACCGTTGGAATCCTTCTCCGTTCTTACCGAGCTGGCGATCGCAATCGCGGGGTTCTCGGGAATCACGATCGCGATCCACGGTCGCGCACGAGCGGCCGATCCAGTCACTGTCTTCCGAAACAAGAACTTGATCACCTGGTCGCTTGGCGGCGCATTCGGTTCGCTTCTACCTGACGCGGTGTCGAAATTTGGAGCCGTCGGACCGGAAGTCTGGGCTTGGTCTGGGCTTCTCTATTGCCCGTTCCTCTTGTACATAATCGTGAGTCCCTTTATCACGCGAGCAAGCCTCAGCGAATCGGATCGAGCTCGTCTATCACGTACAATCTGGGTCTTCGGAATCGCAGGAGGTACTCTTCTGACGACGATTCTATTTGCCAATGCGCTCGGTTGGGGCGGTGATCCTAGTCCCGCGCCGATCTACATGAGCATTTTGTGGACAATTGTCATGGCGGCGATTCAATTCTTTC
>JAPIWU010044379.1:0-57766 GCA_037576205.1 Pyrocystis lunula | reverse complement strand
CAGCCCTTCGCCCGTTGGGCTCAGGAACGGCGTTGGGGGGAGTTAGTGAGGATGTTTCGGGGGTGTTACTCTGTGGAGACGGAGTCGGGGGCGATTTCGGCGAAGGCGGCGAGGACGCGGTCGCGGTCTTCGGGTTTTTTCAGCACGAGCATGATCGTTGGGTGGTCTGTTGGTTCGTGGTAGTGGCAGATGGCGGGGAAACTGCCTTCGACCACGCGCACGTTACTTGCGGATCGGCGGGCGGCTTGTATGAGGAAGCCGATGAGCAGTCCCAGGGGGCCCAGCAGTGCAAGCAGCAGGCAGCCGATCACGGACGCCACGGATTCTTTTTCTTCGGTCCATGAGATCAACGCCTGGCAAGGGCCGATGAAAGAATCCTCAAGCGGGAGGGTCGCTCTTCGGTAGGCGAACCCGAAGTAGGTCAACGCGTGCTCGCATTTCGCCTCATCGAAATCGAGTGTGAGTCGCCAGGTGCGTGCGACATAGAAAGACAGGAGAAGGAATATCGGGACTTCGACGATGACGGTGATTAACAGCAGCACGAAGACGTCGGCCGAGTTGCCTGTTGGCATGCATAGATAAATGATGCCGAAGACGAACGAGAGGCAGAGGGCGACGGCGGACCATTCTTTGAGGCGTCCCGGGCTGACGGTGGCGCGGGTGAACTGTTGCCTGATTTTCAGGCGTTTGACGATATGCGACTTGCTGATCGAGGGATCGGAAATCTGCATGGCGCCCCAGGCTTGGTGCGGGAGCACGAGTATAGCGACCCGGGCGGTTCGGTCTGCGCATAAAAGAACCCCGCCAGTATTACCTGGCGGGGTTCGTAAGCCGGCGATGACCTACTTTCCCGCAGTGACAGTATCATCGGCGCGGCGGGCTTAACTGCTGAGTTCGGTATGGGATCAGGTGTGACACCGCCGCTATGGTCACCGGCAAAAGCTGTGGACGCTGTTGGGCGTTCACGGCTTGTGTGGCCCGCGGGAGGGTTGGGTATAAAACCGCGGGTCACTAAAGCAAGTGAAAAAGGTCTTGTCCCCCGTGCCCGGAGCTTATGCTTTTGGGTTTGGGGATAAAGTTGGTGTGAACCGAGCCCTAGATTATGAGGGCTTGTTGACCGTTGACCGACGTATTGGGTACGTGGGTCGTGGGTCGGAGTGATAAAGCAATTGACCGTTAGTACCGCTCAGCTGAAGACATCTCTGCCCTTACACTTGCGGCCTATCAACCTGGTGGTCTACCAGGGGTCTCTCGCACCAAGGTGCGTGCAACTCTCATCTCGAGGGGGGCTTCCCGCTTAGATGCTTTCAGCGGTTATCCCTGCCGTACTTAGCTACCCAGCGGTGGACCTAGCGGTCCAACTGGCGCACCAGGGGTACGTCCTTTCTAATCCTCTCGTACTAAAAAAGAATCCTCTCAAAGTTGCTACGCCCACGGCAGATAGGGACCGACCTGGCTCACGCCGGTCTGAACCCAGCTCGCGTGCCACTTTAATGGGCGAACAGCCCAACCCTTGGGACCGCCTTCAGCCCCAGGATGTGACGAGCCGACATCGAGGTGCCAAACCGCATCGCCGCTATGGACGCTCGGATGCGATCAGCCTGTTATCCCCGGGGTACCTTTTATCCGTTGAGCTATGACCCTTCCACACGGGATCACAGGATCACTAGAGCCCACTTTCGTGACTGCTTGACGAGTATGTCTCGCAGTAAAGCCGGCTTGTGCTCTTACACTCCACACACGGTTTCCAACCGTGCTGAGCCGACCATTGCGCTCCTCCGTTACTCTTTAGGAGGAAACCGCCCCAGTTAAACTACCCAGCTAACATGGTCCCTCACCCGGATTCACGGGATGAGGTTAGGTCAAAAATGCGATCAGGGTGGTATTTCAAGGATGGCTCCACCTCGGCCGGAACCGAAGCTTCAAAGCCTCCCACCTATCCTACGCAGAACGTATCCTTGGCCAATATCAGCCTATAGTAAAGGTCCACGGGGTCTTTCCGTCTTGCCGCGGGTACGCGGTATCTTCACCGCGTCTTCTATTTCACCGAGTTGGTAGTTGAGACAGTGCTCCAATCATTACGCCATTCATGCGCGTCGGAACTTACCCGACAAGGAACTTCGCTACCTTAGGACCGTCATAGTTACGGCCGCCATTGACCGGTGCTTGAGTCGCAAGCTTCGCCTGATAAATCAAGCTAACCTGCTTCCTTAACATTCCGGCATCGAGCAGGCGTCAGACTGTATACATCCTCTTGCGAGTTAGCACAGTCCTGTGTTTTTGATAAACAGTTGTCAGAGCCTTTTCTCTGCGCCCTTCCCCGAGGGGTTAGGGCCCCCTTATCGCGAACTTACGGGGTTAATTTGCCTAGTTCCTTAACTACCATTCTCTCGAGCGCCTGAGGTTATTCACCACGCCTACCTGTGTCAGTTTTAGTACGGATCCGTTGATTGTCCACGGACGCTATTTCTTGGAACACCTTTCACGAGCTTCGGGGTCTAAGCCCTCGCCCTTTCGGGACGGCCACGTCTGGTCGGCCGACTCATTTGGGGGTGTCCGTCACGCCGCTTCAACCGCACAACGGAGTGCAGGAATATTAACCTGCTGTCCATCGACTACGCCTTTCGGCCTCGCCTTAGGGTCCGACTAACCCTGGGCGGATTTACCTTGCCCAGGAAACCTTAGGCTTTCGGCGAGCAGGATTTTCACCTGCTTTATCGTTACTCAAGCCGGCATAATCACTTCCTGCCGCTCCACGATTCGTTGCCCGAATCGCTTCGGCGCTGACAGGAACGCTCCTCTACCACTAGTGCAAGCACTAGTCCGCAGCTTCGGTGAAAGTCTTATTCCCGATCATTATCGGCGCTAGGATCCTCGACCAGTGAGCTGTTACGCACTCTTTAAATGGTGGCTGCTTCTAAGCCAACATCCTGGCTGTCACGGCATCCTAACTTCCTTTAGAACTAAGACATTCTTAGGGACCTTAGCTGGCGGTCTGGGTTGTTTCCCTTTTGACCACGAAGATTATCCCCCGCGGTCTGACTCCTGAGACAGAGACTTGCAGTATTCGGAGTTTGGTTGGGGTGGGTAGCGGGTTAAGCCCCCAGTCCCATCCAGTGGCTCTACCCCTGCAAGTTGTAACTCAAGGCTAGCCCAAAAACTATTTCGAGGAGAACGAGATATCTCCCAGTTTGATTAGACTTTGACTCCTCCCCACAGCTCATCCCATAACTTTTCAACGTTAACGGGTTCGGTCCTCCAGGAAGTCTTACCTTCCCTTCAACCTGGCCATGGGTAGATCACAAGGTTTCGCGTCTAATCCCTGCGACTTAACGCCCATTTAAGACTCGCTTTCGCTTCGCCTACACGGGGGTACCGCTTAAGCTTGCCACAGAGACTAACTCGCCGGCTCATTATGCAAAAGGCACGCCGTCACCGTCCGAAGACGGCTCCGACCGCTTGTAAGTGTATGGTTTCAGGTACTTTTCACTCCCCTTGTCGGGGATCTTTTCAACATTCATTCGCACTACTGGTACGCTATCGGTCGTCAAGGAGTATTTAGCCTTGGAGGGTGGACCCTCCAGCTTCACACGGGGTTTCACGAGTCCCGTGCTACTCTGGTACGCCTAGGCTCTCTTCGCTCACTGCTACAGGGCTGTCACCTTCTTTGGCCGGCCTTTCCAGGCCGTTCACAATGCTCTTAGAGATACCATATTGGCGCCCACAACCCCGCCCCGAAGGACGGTTTGGGCTCATCCGATTTCGCTCGCCGCTACTGACGGAATCGAGGTTTCTTTCTATTCCTGCAGTTACTTAGATGTTTCAGTTCACTGCGTTCGCTTCCATGCCCTATGCATTCAGACATGGATGACCCCGAAGGGCCGGGTTTCCCCATTCAGAAATCCCAGGATCAACGCTTGGTTGCCAACTCCCCTGGGCTTATCGCAGGCTCCAACGTCTTTCATCGCCTCTTGACGCCAAGTCATCCGCCATACACTCTTAATAGCTTAATCACTCCGACCTGCGACCGACGCGGACGTCGGGGCGGGCCGGTGTTATCCGCCGTGCACGATTTACACACGGCGACCCACTTCCACACAGCCTCGAAAAGACGGCCGCGCTTCGGTGAGCAAGCACCTCATATACGCTAGAGTTAACTCGGTATCACACACTACAAAATTGCGTGCAACACCAAGACCTTTCCACTTGTCAAAGAGCCTGACTGGGAGCGACGGGCGTGTTGCCTGCCGTCCCGGTCCCCGCTGGCTGCGGGTGGTAGAGTCCCCCGTGAGGGACGCCGCCACGGGCAGCGAGCCGAGTACTTTACCTTGCTGGTTGTGCTTGTCAAGCACCCCTTTTTCCGACCCTGGCAGGCCGGCTGGTCCTGTCGGGGTCTCACTCAAAACGCGGGTAAGTTACTGTCACTGGGGCCTTTCGCCTGTTCATTAGGACCAGATGAGGAATTGTACCGAAGCCCGGGGGGCTGTCAAGCGGGGTAAGGCCCGGGGGCGGCCGGGGCCCGGTTGGGGGAAAACCGGGGGTGTATCCGGGGCGTCGGGGTGTGCCCGGCGTGGGCGGATTGGCCGTAAAATGCGGGGAATAAGGAGGTTTTGCATGATTCGTCCATTCCGCCCGGTTTTTTGCTTACCCGCCCTGCTTGTTCTGCTGCTGGCCGGCCCGCCCGCGGTCGCCGAGAGCGGGCCCCCCGCCCCGCCGGAGGGGTTTGTCGCGCTGTTTAACGGGCGGGACCTGGAAGGCTGGAAGGGTTTGGTCGCGAACCCGCCCAAGCGTGCGGCGATGTCGGCCGAGGAACTCGAAGCGGCGCAGGCGGAGGCGGATGATTTGATGCGCAAGCATTGGCGCGTCGTCGATGGTGTGCTCGCTTTCGACGGCGAAGGCAAGAGCCTGTGCACTGTCAAGGATTACAGAAACTTTGAGATGTACGTGGACTGGAAGATCCTCGCGGCGGGCGACACGGGGATTTATCTGCGTGGCAACCCGCAGGTGCAGATATGGGATACCGGGCACGAGCCGTTATTCAAACACGGCGCGGACAAGGGCTCGGGCAGTTTGTGGAACAACAAGGCGCATGAAAAGTTTCCGCTAGTTAAGGCGGACAACCCGGTCGGCGAGTGGAACACGTTCTATATCCGCATGATCGGCGACCGCGTGACGGTTCGGCTCAACGATCAGTTGGTGGTGGATGATGTGGTGATGGAGAATTATTTTGAGCGGGACAAGCCGATCCCCGCGACGGGGCAGATCGAACTACAGAATCATGGAAACAAACTCTGGTTTAAGGATATTTATCTGCGCGAACTGCCGGACGACGAGGCGGAGGCGCGTGCGATTGTTGACCGTGAACAACGGCGCGTGAAGTTATTCAACGGCGAAAATCTTGACGGGCTTTACACGTGGATTCAAGGCTCTGATTACGAAGACCCCAATCATGTATTCAGCGTGAAGGACGGGGTGATGCACATCACCGGCGAAGGTTACGGAGGGATTCTTACCGAGCAGGCGTACGATAATTACCACCTGGTGCTTGAGTACCGCTGGGGCGATCGTGTCTGGGGAGATCGGTCGGAGAAGGCGCTTGACTCGGGTTTACTGATTCACAGCAACGGCGCAGACGGCGGGTGTGCCGGGCGGTGGATGCCTTCGATCGAGGTGCAGATTATCGAGGGCGGTGTGGGTGATTTTATTATGGTGTCGGGCAACGATACGCGCGGGCAACCCGTGCCGATGTCGATCACGTGTGAGGTCGGCAAGGACCGCGACGGCGAGACCATCTGGCAGGCCGGCGGGACGAGGCAGACGTTTAATCGCGGCCGTGTTAACTGGTTCGGGCGCGACCCCGACTGGAGCGACACACTCGGTTTCCGTGGCGCAGAAGACGTGGACAGCCCGGTCGGCGAATGGACGCGTCTTGACGTGATCAGCGACGGCGGGCACGTGCGTTCTTATGTCAACGGCGTGCTGGTCAACGAGGCGTTCGATGTCATCCCGCGCCGCGGCAAGGTGCAACTACAGACCGAGATGGCGGAGTTGTTTGTGCGGCGGTGGGAGTTGTATCCGGTGGGTGAAGGGCCGGAGCCGGCGCGGGCGGAGTGAATCGGCATGATCGAAGCCGTCCTATCGACTCACGGCCCTTTTAGCGAACCTTTATCTGAACCAGCAAGTGCCCTGATGCGGACATTAAAGATGACACTAGATCGTGTACGTGTATTGCTTTCGGCACAAAATGCGTTATTAGGGGAGATTACACCAGAGATAAGGGCGATTGATATTACATGGAGTAGCGAAGAAATCCGACTACAATTTATTGTGGACGGTCAAGGCAAATCCGAAATGATTGAAACGACAAACGTGATTGAGGCTGAAATCCAAGGAAGTTTCTGTCCCCTTCCTCATATTTCTTCCATTGTATTGTGCTTGCCTGCTGGTACGCCGATACCGGTAATCGACAAACTAAGTGGTGGGCATGCGCGTATCTTTTCACGGCGTGAGGAAGATTGAGAGTCGAGGAAGATAAAGGATCAGGAGTCATAGGTGAAGGGGAAGAATCGAGGCCGGAGATACGGGTTCGGGAGTCGATGTCGTAGGGTCGTTGTGCCATAGCACTCAGGTAACACGTAATGGGGTGGCAGTTCCGCGCCTAGTGTGCGCATAGTAAAGGCACGGAGAGGGTCGCATAAGATTACCTGCCCTCACCCCGGCCCTCTCCCTGAGGGAGAGGGGGGAATCATTTCAGTGTTACTTCGACTTTGTGTTCGCCGGTCGCTGAGGTCGGCGGCGGGATGATGTTGCTGTTGAGGGGTTGGCCGTCGAGTGTGACGGATTGCACGTCCAGGCCGGCGCCGGCTGGGCGGGTGACTTGGATGTGGTAGGTGTTGCCGCGGTATCGGCGGGTCATTTTGTAGCCGTCCCAGTGTGTGGGGATGCAGGGGTCGATGAGCAGGCCCTGCCAAGTCGGGCGGACGCCCATGATGTTTTCCATGAGGACGCGGTAGACCCATGCGGAGGAGCCGGTGTACCAGGTCCAGCCGCCCTTGCCGTAGTGCGGGGAGTCGGGGCCGTCGACGTTGGCGGCGGTGACGTAGGGTTCGCACTGGTAGAGCTTGGGGTCTTGGCCGCGCAGGGGCGGCGACATTTTTCGGAAGAGGTTCCAGGCCTTGTCGGGGCGTTTGAGGTGGCATTCCATCTGGATGGCCCAGGCGGCGGCGTGGGCGTAGAGCCCGCCGTTCTCGCGTGTGCCGGCGGCGTAGCGCGTGAGGTAGCCGATGCGCGGGTCGGGCGTGGAATACGCGGGCTGCAACAGCACGGCGCCGTAGTCGCGGTATAGGTGTTTCTCGATCGACGCGAGCACCTCGTCCTTACGGTCCTGCGGGATGACGCCGCTTAGGATCGACCACGTCTGGGGGTTGAGGTGGATCTTGCCTTCGGTTGCGGTGTCGCTGCCGACGAGTGTCTGGTCGTCGCAGGTGGCGGCGCGGTACCACTTGCCGTCCCAGCCGTGGGTATTGACGGCCTGGGTGAGTTTTTTGATTTCGTTTCGGTAGCGTTCGAGGCGCTCATTTTCGTCGGCGTTGATCAGGCCTTTTTCGATCGCGAAATCGACCGCCGGGCAGAACACGTTGAGGATGGCGACGAGGAACTGGCCGACCCAGACGCTTTCGCCCTTTCCTTCCCAGCCGGTGACGGAGAAGCCGTCGTTCCAGTCGCCCGTGCCGATCAACGGCAGGCCGCGCGAGCTTCGTTTGGAAAGCGACCGCTCGATCGCACGGCAGCAGTGTTCGTAGAGGCTGCCGGTGTTGTTGTCGTCGAGGTCCTGGTCGAGGTAGGTCGCGGTCTCGTTGAAGATATCGAAGTCGGCGGTTTCCTTGAGGTAGTTGACGGTGACGAAAGGCAGCCAGAGCAGGTCGTCTGAGAACTGTGACTCGAGGCCCTCGTTGATGATCGGGTGCCACCAGTGCTGGACGTGGCCGGCGGCGTACTGGCGGGAGGCGTGGAGCATGATCTGGTCTTTGGTGCGCGCCGGTTCCAGGTGCAGGAAGAGCTGTGAATCCTGGAGCTGGTCGCGGTAGCCGTAGGCCCCGCCGGTCTGGTAGTAGGCGGTCCGGCCCCAGATGCGTGACGACAGCGACTGGTACTTGAACCAGCGGTTGACGACGAGGTTGCAGCTATCGTCGGGGGTCTCGACCCATGAGCGCTGCATCCAGTCGTGCCAGAACGCTTTGGCGGAGGTCAGGGCCTGGTCGGCGGCGCCTTGCGTCTGGTATTGCCTGACGATTTTTTCGGCTTGTGAGCGGTCGCTTGCGACGCCGAGGGTGAAGACCAGCGTCCGGCTGTCGCCGGGTTCGAGTGCTAACGGGACGGAGAGGCTGGCGATCGAGTCGTCCCATCGGCCGGTGGTTTTGGCGACGTAGCCGCCCTCGGCAAGCGCCATCGGAGCCGCGGTCGTGCCGTACTGGCCGATGAAGGCTTCCTTGTTGCCGGAGGACATCGAGGCGTCGGCGTCCACGGCGTGGAAGGCGCACTTGTCCCAGTCCTTGTTCCAGTGCTGGCCCTGTTCGTTACGGATATCCCACATCCGCTTGGTCGCGTAGACGGCGCGGTGGTCGTCGGTGAGTTCGGTTTCGAGGAAGGTCTTGTGGAACTCACGGTGCACGTCCGGCGCGACGCCGAGGCACCATTCCAGGTAGGACCAGACGGAGAGGTTGCGATTGCGTTTGCCGAGGTTGGTGAGGCTGATGCGCCAGAGTTCGACCGATTCACCGGGGGGAACGGTGATGGTGACTTCGGCGCGGATGTCGTCGGTGACGGTGGTGAATATGCTGTAACCGATGCCGTGCCGGCACTCGTAGGCCTGGTAGTCGGCGCGGACGGGTTTCCATGTGGGCGACCAGAATTGGCCGGTGTCTTCATCGCGGATGTAGAGGTACTTGCCGCAGGCGTCGCTAACGAGGTCCTGGTCCCAGCGTGTGATGCGGTTGAGGCCGGCGTGTGTCATCCAGCTGTAGCCGCCGCCGACCTGCGAGATGACGAGGCCATACTCGCCTGGGCAGATGACGTTGACCCATGGTTTGGGCGTGTCGGGGCGGGTGATGACGTACTCGCTGCCGTCGTCGGTGAAGTAGCCGTAGCCGTTGTCGAATAGCCGGCCGGGCTTGGCGTCGATGGAAACGGGTTGGATGCCGGGTTTGGTCACGTGTGTCACAGCATACTCCAATCAATAAAAACACAGAATTCCCGCCCCGGCTCATCCCTTGAGCCCGGTCATGGAGATCCCTTCGATGAATGTTCGTTGTGCGAAGAAAAACAGGACGACGATGGGCAGGACGACCAGGGCGCTGGCGGCCATGAGGTAGTGCCACTGTGTCCCGCCGTGCTGGCTCTGGAAGAACTGGAGGCCCAGGGCGAGGGTGAAGTCCTTCTGGTCGGTGAGGTAGATCAGGGGGCCGAGGAAGTCGTTCCATGTCGCCATGAACTGGAAGAGCGCGACGACGGTGATGGCGGGCTTGGCCAGCGGGACGATGATCTGCCAGAAGATGCGCAGCTCGCTGCAGCCGTCGATGCGTGCCGAGTCTGACAGGTCTTTGGGGATGGTGCGGAAGAACTGGCGGAGCAGGAAGACGTTGAACGCGCCGGCGAAGAAGGTCGGGACCCACAGCGGCTTGAGCGTGCCTATCCAGCCGAAGGTCTTGAACATCGAGAACAGCGGGACCATCACGACGGGGAACGGGATCATCATCGTCGCGAGCACGATCAGGAAGACCTTGTCGCGTCCCGGCCAGTCGATGCGGCTGAAGCCGTAGGCGACGAGTGTGCTGGAGAGGACCGTGCCGATGACGGTCAGGACGCAGAGCGACAGCGTGTTTTTAAGGTAATCGCCGAAGCGGTCCATGGCGTGGATCGCCTTGGGGTAGTTATCCCACTGCGGGGCGACGGCTTTGGTAAGCGAGCCGGCGGATACGGTGCGCTGCGCGACCTGCACGTGGGCCAGTTCCTGGCGGTCGTTCCAACTGATGGGCGCTTTGACCAGCGATTCGGTCGGTACGTTCAGGCGCATCGATTCGCCGAAGCTGGTGCGCAGGTCTTCCTGGGTTTTGTCGTAGGCGATGGTCAGTTGAGAGGGATCGACGGATTGGCGGTAGGTGTAGCCGTCGGGCTCGATGACGACGACGCTGACGGGCTCGGCGGACCGGACCGCGGCGATCGGGTCGTCCGCCTTGGCGGCGAGTTGTTGGTTATCAACATCGGCAAAAAGGTGGAAGTTGAGCGTGACTTCGGTCTGACCGCCCTCTTCCACCGCTTGCGTGTCGCTTATGCGGACGGGTACCTGCTGGCCCTCGTGGCCGATCAGCCATTGGTAGGCGACGTCTACGGTGATCGGCGTGTCGGGCTCGGCGTTTTCGGGCATCTGGGCTAGGCCGACCGTCAGGGGTTGGCCCTCAGATTCCAATTGCCAGGCGTAGGGGATCCACTGTGGGGTCTTGCTCGTGGTCTGGTCGAGCGGCTTGACGGAGGTCGCGAGCATCCAGAGCAGCGGGATCAGGAAGACCGCGGCGCCGATCAGCAGCACGACGTACAGCAGAGGTTTGCTTATGTAGCGCATCAGCCGTCCCCCCCGTAGTGCACGTGCTTGCGGGATATGACGGTGACGCCCCAGGTCAAAAGGATGATGACGACAAACAGCACCCACGCCATGGCGCAGGCGTAGCCCATGTTCAGGTACTGGAACGCGTTCTGGTAGAGGTTGATGGCGTAGAAGAGGGCTGAGCGGTTCGGGCCCGTGCCCCCGAGCATGACGAACGGGCGGACGAATTCCTGCAGCGCGCCGATGATGCCCATGACGAGGTTAAAGTAAATGACCGGCGAGATCATTGGGATGGTGATGTGTCGTAGTTGCACTGGCGCCGAAGCGCCGTCGATCTGGGCGGATTCGTAGAGTGTTTTGGGTACGTCCTGCAGGGCGGCGAGGAAGAGGACGATGGTGCCGCCGATCTGCCAGACGCCGGAAAGCACGAGCGTGGGCTTGACCCAGTGTTCGTCGGTGAGCCAGCCGGGGCCGGCGAGGCCGAGCCTGCTCAGGCCGTGGTTAACCAGCCCACTATCGTTGAAGAGCCAGATCCAGATCATGGACACGCCGATGAGCGGGACGATCGAGGGCAGGAAGTAGACGGTGCGGAAGGCGGAACGTGCGGCGATCTGCTGGTTGAGGCCGACGGCGATGAGCAGCGCAAGCGCCATGCCCAGCGGGATCGAGAACAGTGCGAAGTACGCGGTATTGTACATCGACTTCCAGAAGACGGCGTCGTAGACCATCTCCTGGTAGTTGAGTGTGCCGACAAAGGCGGGCTTGTTGAGCACGTCGTAGTCGCAGAACGAGTAGTAGAGCGATGCGATGATCGGGTAGAGCCCGAACAGGGCGAAGCCGATGATCCATGGGCTGATGAAGGCCATGCCCTTGAGCAGGTTACGCCGATCGCCTCGGGTCATCGCGTCCCCCATTCGGCGAGGCGCTGTTCGGAGACGGCGTCCCAGCGTCGCAGGGCGCGTTCGAGTTTCTGCTGGACGCGGTCGTGGACGTCGCCTAGGGCTTGCTGGGTGGTAGCGCCGCCGTAGATGCGGTCGCTGGCGACGCGTATCTCGTCCTTGTACTCGTTCCAGATAGGCAGGGTCGGCCAGGGCTGGGCGTTTGGGCTCGAGGCCAGGTCGATGAAGACCTTGATCTGCTTGTTGGGGTGGAGTTGGTAGAACTCGTCGCTGACCGACGCCAGCGGGCTGAACTTGCGCTGGCCGATATTGAGTTTCTCGGCGGCGGGTTGGCTGTTGACGTAGCGCAGGAACGCGAAGGCCGCGTCCGGATTTCGTGCGCCGCGGGGGATGACCAGCACGTCGGACTCGAGCACGGTGACGGGTGCGCCCGGCTGGGGGTTGAAAGCCGGGAACGGCGCGGCGCCCCAGCGCATCTGCGGGGCGAACTTGTCGATGAAGTTGTACATCCATTCGCCCTGGATGACCATGGCGATGCGGCCTGAGAGGAACGGGTCCTGCGGCGACGCGAAGTTGCCGAAGCTCGCACCGAAGGTGTCGAGGTTGCGCTTGCCGAAGCGGTCGGGGTAGCTTTTAAACCATTGGAAGGCTTCGATATTCTCGGGTGAGTTTATCGTTATTTCGCTTTGGCCGTCCCACGTCTTACCGTCGAACCAGAAGCCCCAGAGTTCCAGCCACCAGCCGGGGATGCGGGGGTTATGGCCGAGCTGGAGGATCGAGAAGTCCTTGGCCTGTTTCTCGGCGTCGGTCAGTTCGTCGTAGCGCAGGCGGAGGGTCTGGCCGTCACGTTTGAGTTCGACGATGGTGAGGCGTTCGACGAAGCGTTCGAATTCTTCGATGCTTTTCGGGGGTGTGTCCGGGTCGAGGCCGGCTTCTTTAAAGAGGGTTTTGTTCCAGTGCAGCGCGATGGTCGCGGGCGTGGTGGGCAGGGCCCAGAGGTAGCCGCGGTGCGTACACTGGTCGTAGATGGCGGGGATGTAGTGGTCGCGTGTAAGGCTGGCCTGTTGGGCGTAGTCGTTCAACGGGGTCAGGGCCCCCTTCTCGGCGAAGACGTTGATCGTGTGCGTCCAGACGCCCGCGACGTCCGGTGGGTTGCCGCCCGCGGTTGCCAGCAGGAGCTTCTGGTCCACCCCGCTGACGGAGAGCATCTTGACGAAGACCTCGTCCTGCGAGGCGTTGAAGTCGTCAACGACGGCACGCATCGCGTCGGCCTCGAAGCCGGTCCACTTCTCCCAGTAGCGCACGATCACCCGGCCGTCGGGCGTGTGGGTGGGTTCTTCACGGGAGCATGCCGGCAGGCATGCCAGCACGACACTGACAAGCAGCAGACAGACGCGGAAACGATTCACGCAACAGGTGAACAGGCAGGGTCGTCCCGGTGACGGTCCGCGTGTCCGGGATGTCCGCACCCACTCGGTTATCAATGCCTTACTCCAGCACCAGCGTGCCCAGTTGGACCCGCCCGGCTTGTTCCTTGTACATCCAGTTGAGCTTCATCGCGGCGTCGCCGGTCGCGTTGACGCTCTTGACCGCGACGGTTGATTGATACGTCTTGCCGGCGGCGGGCGTAACGTTCAGCATTTCCCACGGGATGGTTGCGCGGACCTCGTATCCTTCGTCCGTCTGGGTGACGCTCTGCTCGATCGAGTTGTGTCGGTTTCCGAACCACTCCCATGCCTTGTCGGATACTGCGAAACCGAACTGCAGGTCTTCGGCGCTGCCCCAGACAAGCCCGTCGTTCTGCGGGTCGAGGTACAGCTCGACACAGTCCTGCTCGTGGAGCTGGTCGGCGGGACGGTCATTCACGACGTCTGAGTCCTTGACGCGTACGATGGTGTGCAGCGCTTTTTCGTCCCACGCCATGGCGAAACGTGCCGAGACGCGGTTGCCCGCGCTGGGCTGGCCTGATTCGAGGCAGTCGTCGATGGTCAGGGCGTGCCAGTCGGCCTGCTCCCAGCCGTGGGACAGCGGGCGGACGCGGGCCCTACGGTTGTTTTTGTTCCAACTGGCCGAGAGCATCTCGTGGCTGATCGGTTCCAGTCCGTAGACGGAGCTGTTTTCATCAACCTCACCCTCTTCCGGGCGGAAGCCGGCGCGTTTCATGGCGGACTGGATCTCGGGGTTAGCCATGAAATGTTCCCAGACCATGCCGGTGCGGTAGTTTTCGATCATGATGAGCGTGATGCCGACGTCGATGCCGATGACGTCGCGTGCGACGTAGCCGGTCTGTGGGTTGAAGGCGTCGGCGAAGCCGTAGTGTTTCCAGATCGTGTCGCCGTAAGTCTGCTTCATATGCTGGAGGGTCTGGATGCATTCGTCGGGCAGGAACGGGATGGAGCCCGCTGCGGCGCAGGGGATGACCGTGCCGTCGATATTTGAGGTCGCGGGCGGCCCGCCCCAGGCGGTGTATCCGCCGGCGTAATCGGAGGCGGTGATGCCCCAGAGGTCTTCGCTGAAGTGCGGGAAGCGTTTGGCCAGGCGGACGCACATGCGCTTGTGCGCCTTGGTCGCGATGACGGAGTTTCGGTAGTAGTTGGCGACGTCGTCACGCAGGCCGCGGTAATCGACGAATGCGTGGGAGAACTGGTGGGTGAACAACGGCGGACACGCCATGAACGTGAATTCGTCGTAGGTGATGACCGGCACGCGCTTCCAGATGCGCCAGGCCTCTGCAGGCAGCGGGTGCTTGCTTGAACCTAATCCCATGAGGTAGATGACGGTGTGTTCGCTGTAGCCGTCCCATGTTGCGCCGAGAAAGCCGGACTCGGGTTTCCAGCCCATGGTCAGGGTCTGGCCGTTGCCGCGCATCCAGGGCCAGTCCACGCGTTCGAAGATTTTGGTCGCCAGGTCCTCGACCTCGGTGCCTTTGTAATACTGTCTAGCGGTGAGGACGCCGCAGAGCAGCAGGCCGGTGTCGATGGAGGAGAGTTCGCAGTTCCATGCGCGTTCACCGGTTTCGTGGTTGACGAAGTGGTAGTAGAAGCCGTGCTTGTGGGGCAGGTCGTTCCAGATGAAGCGTAAGGTTTTGAGTACGCGTTCGTAGGCCTCTTCGTGGCTGACCCAGCCGCGTTCGTCGGCGACACAGATCGCGCTCAAACCGAAGCCGGTTGCGGCGATGCTGGCGACGTCGAACTTTTCGCTGCCGTCGGCCGGGGCGCGGTCGGCGACGAGGCCCGTGTCCGGGTGGGCCTGTTCCCAGAAGAAAAGAAAGCAACGGCGTTGCAGTTCATCAAGGAACGCATCGGCTTCCTGATTTGCTTGCGGATTGTCCGAAGCGGTTGTGGTGGTTTCCTTTGCCTGCGCGTCTGCCAGAAAAACCAACGCGGCACACGCGACCCCTGCTAAAAGTGTGATGAATCGGATGGCTCTGCTCCTCGTGGGCCCGGGCGGGCTAAAGGGTCCTGATCTATATTCCTACGGAATGCGAACGGTGAAGAATCGTCGCCTGAAATCGTTGTTATGCCCCGCCGGGTTCCCACAGGCCCAGCCAGGGTTCTTCGGCTTCGTCATCGAACGTATCCAGCAGGTTGAACGGGCTGGGGGATTGCTGGAGCATCGCCTGTCGGCGTGACTGTGTGTGATCCCATGCTGCCAGTGCGGACTGCGTGGCGCCGGTTTGGCTCTGTTGGGTCTGGCGCTGGGCGCGTTGTGTTTGTTGCTGCGAGTTGGTCGTGGATGAAGTGGCGCTTAGCGTGCTGGTGGTCTCGGCCTGCGAGGCCTGCGCGGCTTCGACAGGCGGTGTGCCCGCGTTCCAGTTGCCGAGCACGGCGTTGAGGTCTTCGATACCCACGAAGCCGTCATTGGATGGGTCGCCGGCGAACCAGTCGCCCGGCGCGACGTTCTGGTTCCAGTTGCCCAAAACGATGTTCAGGTCGTTGATACCGACGAAGCCGTCTTTGTTCAGGTCGCCCACAAGTAGATCGTTGGGGAAGACCAGGTCGAGCGCGGCCTGAACGTCGGGCAGGTCGCTGAGGAAGTGGCTGTCGTCGTAGAGGTAGTCCATGAACGCCATAGTCGCCAGCGAGGTGTTCCACAGGTCGTTGTTGGCGGGGTGGCTGGTGGGCTCTGGTGCGCCGGTCGCCCAGATCGCCGAGTCGCTTAGGCCGAACGGGCCGTGTAGGTTGTGCTGCAGGCTGTTGCGCAGCGCCGCTTCGGCGAACTGCGGATCGCCCAGGAAGCTGAACGCCACGGACCAGGGCATGAAGACGTTGGGCTCGCCGTGGTTGTCGTAGGCGCTGAACTGCTGGTACTGCGAACCGCTCGAACCGGCGTCGGGCTGGAGGAACAGGCCCCTGCCGATCGAGTCGAAATAGTCGTGCACGTCCTTCTGGTACTTGACGGCGTTGTCGAACGGATTGGTGTTCTGGAACGCCCCGGGGTAATTATCTTTGCCGCGGTCGTTGGTGTCCACGTAAAGGTCGAACAGCCACTGCACGAACGGCGGGCGGAACTGCGTGAAGCTGTGGTTGAACTGCGTGTTCGCCGGGTCGATCAGGAAGCTGGCCGTGCGTACGTCACCCGAGTGATAATTCGTGAGGATGTTGACGTGGTTGACGTCGGCGAGGTGTGCGGCGAGAGAGATCGACCAGATCTCGCCGCCGTAGCCGTCGTAACCGGCGCCGGTGAAGCTGTTGGTGTTGTGGTTGTACGCGAAGTCCCAGCCGCCGCCGGGCAGTTGGAACGCAGCGAAGTTGAAACGGTCCAGCAGGTTCTCGATCGCGGTGACGACGGCTGCGTTTGTGCCGGGCTGGGACTTGTAGTTGTATAGCGCCAGGAACATGAACGCGCCGTCGATGACGGACTCTTCGGGGTTACTCGGCGTGAAGGTGACGCGGTCCAGGTAGCGTGCGGGCAGGTAGCCGCCGCCCATCGCGGCCTGGTTATCCATGCCGGTGTTCATGGTCTGGACCATTTTCATCAGCATCAGGTCGGCCTCGAGCTGCGAGACCCAGCCGCGCTCGATCGCGCCGGGCAGGAGCTTGATGACGCTTGAGGTCGTGTTCATGGCCATGACCCGGCCGGCCTGGGCGTTGGTTTCCAGCGCGCCGGTGTCGGGATCGACCGCGCCCCAGAGGCTGCGGAATTGTCGCTCGGCTAAGCGCTCGATGAGGTCGTTGATCGGCGCGGTTGCCGGGTCGAGCGCGCTGCCGGGCTCGATGAGCACCATGTCGTCCAGCAGGACCGTGCCGTTGACGGCCTGGCCCTGGTTGGCTTCGATTAATAGCGCGAACTGGCGTGTGCGGGTGAAGTCGGGCGAGCCCTGGATCACCCAGCCTGGCGTTGCGAGGTTGAGCGGGACGACGACCTCGGTCCACTGGTTGGCCGAGGAGATGACGGTGTTCCAGCTTGCGCGGTGGGAGTTGCTGTCGCGGTAGTCTTTGACCTCGAAGCGCAGGTTGAAATTGGCTCCGGTCTGGTTGCGGACGAAGAAGCGGACCTGTTCAAAGTTGGTGAGGTCGCGTGTGTCGAAGTAGGCGCTGGTCGGCTCGGTACCGCCGAGCGCGGTGATGACGAAGCCGAACTGCCCCACGGGGACGGTGGCGTTGATGCGCATCGCGCCGTTGCCGGTGCGGACCTGCGACGCGGTGGTGGTGTGTGTGACGGTGGTGTTGAAGGTGAGGTTGGTCACGCCGCCGAAGCGGTTCATCAGGTTGTTGCCGCCGGAAGATGTTTCGCCGTCCAGCAGCGGGACGACGCTGATGTCTGAGCTGAGCGACATCGCTGCGAGCTGCTCATCGGCCGAGGCGCTGACGGGGTCGGCGCTTAGGAGCAGGCGCGGCTCGAGGGGTTCGAGCCCGGACATCGCGACACGCTCCGCCCGTCGGGAATCGACGGCGTTGCGTGATTGCGTACTTACTCCTTGACGCTTCATCGGTTTCATACAATCTAAAAGATACATCAAGAACACGGCGTAGACTGTAGAAAGCCGGTATTTGCCGTGAAATTCAGGCCTTACGGCTGGACCGTGCCGCCTTGTTTGGACGGGTTGCCCCAGTTGTACCAGATGTTATTGCCGTAAGTGTCTTCCCTGGCACTATTGGGGAACTCGATTCCGTGATATTCGGATCGGCTGAGGTATTCTGAGTGTCCGTCCAGGAAGCTGAAGTTTTCGCCGTCGTTGTGCCTTCTGATCGTGCCGTCAACGATACCGGAATCGGGATCGGCCGAGCCCCAGTCGATATCCAGGGCGATCACGGTCCATGTTGTCAGTGGCAGCTCGGCGACCTTTCGGTCCACGATACCGTTGCCGTTGTTGACGTCGCCGTCGGGGCCGACGTTGTCGTTGAGTTTGTAGTCGGTGAAGTAGGATACGCCTGCGCCCCAGATCTCCTGGCCCAGCGTCTGTTGTGTTGTGCCGTAACGTGATTCATAGATGTGGTTGTTAAGGAAGGGCTGGACGCCTCTCAAGGGTGTTACCCATTTATCGCCGCCGGTACCGGTGCTCTCGGCGGTCGGGCAGATGAAGATGTCCTTCGTCGAAAGGTACGGGTCCAGCATCTGGATCTGTTCGCCCTGCCGTGAAAAACCGGAGACCAGCGGGAGCCTGTCTTTGGAATCGTTGGCGTAAAACTGGGACGCGATCGCGATTTGTCGGACGTTGGAGAGGCACTTGGACTGTTGCGCGCTTCGCCTTGCGGCACCCAATGCGGGCAGGAGGATGCCCACAAGCAGAGCGATGATCGAGATCACCACGAGCAGTTCAATCAGGGTGAAACCGCTGTGTCGTGTGCCTGGGTTCGGTGTATGTGATCGTGTGCGTGTCATGTCGGTAGCTCCTGTGTCCTGATCGGCGCCCCTGCTGCGTTCCGTGCGGCGTCGGGAAACGGGGCCGGCCACGTTAATGACCGGTCCCGAAAGTGATACGGAGGGTGTGTCAAGCCAGTCGGCGTCGGCACAGCGCGAGGCCGGCTGCACCGATCAGCGCCACGCCGGCGGGTTCGGGCACGGCGGTGGTCGGCGGGGTACCGGCGTTCCAGTTGCCCAGCACGACGTTCAGGTCGGCGATACCGACGAAGTTGTCGTTGGTCGGGTCGGCGCGGAGGTCCGACAGAAAGGTCGGCTCGGCCGCGATCGGGTCCTGGCTCTCGTTCCAGGCGCCTAGGACGATATTCAGGTCGGCGATACCCACGAAGCCGTCGGCGTTGAGGTCGCCGTCGAGCAGCGTACCGGCGCTGACATTCTGGTAAGTCGAGGTGTTGGCTTCGCTGGCGAGGTTGATGGCGTTGGGCTGTGACTGCATGTAAAAGCCGATCTCCGTGCCATCGATCATGCCGTTTTCAAGGTTGCCCAGGTAGCGCACGCCGGCGGTGATGCCGTCGACGATAAACTCCAGGCTCGCGGGCTTGACGAGGTCCGCGCCGGCATTAGACCCGACGCCCGCACGGTAGACGACCTGCACGGAGCGGGTGGTGCCGACGGTGTACGACGTACCGCCGTAATCGCCGGTGCCCCCGCAGAGGTTACACGTGAACGGGAAGAAACCGCCAAAAGTGGCGATCTCGCCGTTATCGCTGACGAAGATCATCAGGCCTTCGCCGGTCGTCGGGTGTGAGAAAACGAGACCCGCTTCCTTACGCGGTGTGAGGTTGACCGCGTCGAGCGTGATATCAAAGCTGATCGAAAAGTTGTCCTGGTTCTGGAAAGCGTGCGCGGTGGAGCCGCCGTCCGAGGAGAGCCATGCGTTGTGACGGGTGGCGAAGAACGGAGCACCCAGGTCGGGTGAACCATAGGTGTGTTCGTCGATAATGAGTTCGCCTGTGGTGCTGATGTTGTCGGTGATGCTGCGGACGCTGCTAGGGAAGGCGTCGTGTGGTGTGCCAAATTCAGCAAACGCTCCATCGATCGTGAACGCCGCGACGGGGCTGGCGGCAACAGCCAATGCGCCCGCGACCGCGAAACCGCTTACGGCAAGACTTCGACTCTTCATCGTTTCATTCCTCCAAGTTGGTGTCCGTTGATAAGACAAAAGGTAAAAGACGTATGACCAAATCCGGCCGGCGACGATCGATGCCGGCGACATTGCGTTAGTTGTGTTTCTCCACGCCGCATGAACGGCGGACGATCAGTTCGGTGGGCAGGACCTGTTCGACCTGCGTCCTGCCGCCTGAGACGAGGTTGATGGCGGCTTCGGCTGCGACGCGGCCCATATCGCGCATGGGTGAGCGGACCGTGGTCAGGCCCAGGTAGCGCGAGGCCTGGACGTCGTCGAAGCCGATCAGCGCCATGTCGCCCGGCACGGTCAGGCCGTGCTCGTGCAGTGACTCCATGACGCCCATCGCCATAGGGTCGTTGAGCGCGAACATGGCGTCGGGCAAGGGTTTGCCGGCGTCGAGCCAGTTATTCATCAACTCGTAGCCGCTTTCCCAGAAGAAGTTGCCGGGCCAGATCAGGCTTTTACCTATATTATAGCCCGCGCGTTTGGCGGCGGCCTGGCAGCCCTCGAAACGCTGTTCGGCGTCGATGGTGTCCTTGGGGCCCGCCAGGATCGCGATACGCTCGTATCCAAGGCCGATCAGGTGCGTCATCGCCGCGTCGGCGCCGCTGCGGTTGTCGATCATCACCGAGGCGACGCGGGCGCTCTTGACGGGCCGGTCGATCAGGACGATCGGCAGTTCCCGCTGGGCGGCCTGGCGGACAAAGTCTTCGGACATACCCAGGTTCATGAGGATCAGGGCATCGACCCGGCCGGCCTGGAGGTAGTCGCTGACGCGGTCCTGTTCGTCCTGGTTGCCCTGCGAGAAGCCGACCATCAGGTGGTAATCCTTGCTGACGGCGTACTCGTTGATGCCCTTGAGGACCTCGCTGAAGAAGCCGGAATCGATGCCGGGGAACACGACGCCGATGGTGTCGGTGCGTTGCCTGGCCAGGGCTCGGGCCGAGTGGTTGCGCATATAGCCGAGGTCCTGGATGGCTTTAAGAACCCGGACCCGGGTCGCCGGACGGACGTTGGGCGAATGATTGATGACGCGGGAGACGGTTGCGGTCGATACACCGCTTTGACGTGAGACGTCTAGCACGGTCACAGGCCTACCGATATCGGCGGTGTTATCCCGTGATATGGTATCGCTTACATCCTGCATGTAACCGCTTACATCCATGGGCCCATATTAACGCTTGAGGATGGAAAGTCAAGACTAAAATTGATGGCCGAAGCTAACAAAAGCACATTTTAGAGGCGCGTAATAGTTCTCACGTGCCGCGCGTAAATATCGTGACGACAATACGCGATAAATACGCCAAGTGCTTTGCTTTTAATATATTATGCACGTCTGGCGAAGGTTGGCTTAGTCCCAGCTTGGGGCGTCGTCGCTGTTTTCTTCGGCACCAAAGTAGCCTCTCCACGCGGTATCCATCAGTTCCTCGTCCAGGCGGAACGGGTGGCCGCGGTACCGGCAGATGTCACGCACACGTTCGATCAGGTCACGCGGGACGCAGCCACGCATGGGCTTGTTTTCCCGGTCGTGACGCTCCACAAGCATCTCGACGAGTTCATCGTCGGTTGTCGTGTTGTACTTCATCGCGTACTGGCGGAAGATCCGGGCGTACTCGGCCCCCTCGGGGTTGCCAAGGAACAGTCGGTATCCGATCCGACGCAGGATCGCGGGTTCCATGACCGACTCGGGGTCGAGGTTTGTCGAAACCACGAGCATCTGGCGGAACGGGACGAACAGCTTCTGGCCGCTCTTGAGCGTGAGGAAGTCCACGCCGTTCTCCAGCGGGAAGACCCAGCGGTTCAGCAACTGGAACGGGTTCATGCGCTGGTAGCCGAAGTCGTCGAGCATGAAGATGCCGCCGTTGGCTTTGAGGTGCAGCGGCGCTTCGTAATAGGCGAGCGCCTGCGAATATGCCAGGTCGAGGTCTTCGAGCTGCAGTTCGCCGGCGGCGATCACGAACGGGCGTTTGATGCGCACCCAACGGCGGTCCACCGTCGCCCTATCGCTCTGGTTGAGGTCCAGCGGCACTTCTTCGTGGACCTGCGGGTCGAACACGCGGATGACACTGTCGCCTACGGCGATGCTGTGCGGGACCCAGATTTCACCTTTGAGGCATTTATTAAGTAGGTAGCCGATGGTGGTCTTGCCGTTGCCGGGCGGGCCGTAAAGGAACAGGCTGCGTTGAGACAGTGCCGCGAGTCCTGCGACCTCGATCGCTTCCTTGGAGAGCACGAGGGTCTTGCCAATGGATTCGATGTCTTTAGGTGAGACGTCGGGCAGGTGGTCGCACTGCCATTCGGTCATGATGTTGTAAGCGTCTGCGGATACCGGCGCGGGGCCGACGTAGCCGCAGATTTCAAGCAGGCGGACGGCGCGCTGGCGTCCCTTATCGCTGATCGCCCAGCGGTAGGACAATGGCCCGTCCTGGCCGATGACTTCGACTAGCCGGTCGGCCATGAGCTGGTCGAGGACCTCCGAAACAAGCACGCGCGGCAGGCGGACCTGGTCGGCGACCCAGTCGGTGGTGAAATGGGGCACGACGTGTACGGCCTTGAGTACGAGGCCGGTGAGCATTTCATGCGGTATCCCCAGGGCCTGAAGGTCCATGGCCGCACCGGGGGCCAGCGCCCCGCCGACTTCGATCAGCCGGGGCCTGGGTGCATCAACTCGGGGCTGGATGGGCGCGTCGATAAAAATGGGGGCCTCCTCCCGGATTGATTGTGATTGATTCAGATACGTTCTAAAACGACGTTTCATTCATGCTCGTGATCAAGGTCTTTTGACAGCCGTAATTCCCGGTCGGCGCGTTCCTCGTCGCCGTTGGCCCGGCAGATCATCGCCAGGTTGTAGTGGGCGTCTTTGTGTGTATGCGACCGCATGAAGACATCCAGAGCGTTGTCGTAATCACCCATCAGGGCCATGGTCACGCCGCGGTTAGCGTTGTAACGGCGGACGGTGGGCGCGGCGTCGCACGCGGCGGTGAACCGCTCCAAGGCGCCGGCGTAGTCTTCGCTGACCATCAGGCAGACGCCCATGTTGTTGTGAAGCACCGCGTTGCCGGGGTCGATGTCGAGCCCCTTCTCAAGGGTGGCCATCGCCTCGGCCGTCATGTCGCGCCGCATATACAGTTCCGCGAGGTCGATGTACGCGGGGACGAAGCTGGCGTGCTTATCGTTAAGGTGCAGCAGGACGTACTCGGCCTGGGCGTCGCGGTTGCGGGCCACCAGAAGCCTTGCCATTGCGTAGAGCGTCTGTGCGGTCGGGGCACGGTCTTTCCCGGCTGCGAACTCGTCCTGGATCGGGTTAGAATTCGGTCGCATGCCATAGTCACGCTGATGCTGGCAGCCCATCGGTGTCAGCGCCGCGATGACGATGAGGATGAAAATAACTCGGGTGATACTTCTTGCGTAGCCAGTCATAATTATCACACTTTCTCTAATAACAGTTCAAGGCTTAGTCGTTATTGAAACTTGAAACGCCCTGGTCGTCCTGGGTAAACGGCTTGTCCATCTTTTCGGCGAGGATGACCAGAACGCGTTCGGAGGAGACGCCGTCGCCGCCGGGCAAGTTGTTACTCATCCGGACACGGTCGGTATCGACGCCCATGTCGGTGAGCATGGCCGAGACGGTTTCCATCCGCTGCTTATAAAGCTCGGCGGGCGTGCCGTTGCGGCGGACGTTCAGCTTGCCCGGGTTGTCCCGGTAGTGGTCGGCCAGGACGCTCACGTCGCGCATGCCCAATTCGTTCAGCTCGGCGCCGTTGCTGACGAAGTGGTGCGGGTAGAGCGTGTGCTGCGAGATGATGCCGGCCTCGATCGAGGCGCGGTGGTACTCGTTGACGCTCCAGGCGTTCATGGTGCTGCGGCGCGGCTCGGGCCACTGCGGCTTGTTGCAGGCCGTCAGGGTGAGCGTTGCGGCGGTCAGTGTCAGTACGATCAAACTTCTCATCTCAAGGCTCCTTACAGTGCGCCCCAACGGGGTTACAGGGCGTTAAACATGTCCATGATTTTGATGACGGCGCCCCCGCCCATGACGATCAGGATTGAGGGCAGGATGAACGCGATCATGGGAAACAGCATCTTGATACCCATCTTCTCGGCGGCCTCTGCGGCGCGGGTCTGGCGGACCTCACGCATCGATTGGGCGAATGTCCGCAGCGCGTCGCTGACGGCGGTGCCGAACTTTTCGGATTGAACGAGCGTGCTGACCAGCGAGTTGATGTCCTCAGAACCGGTGCGGTCGGCCATGTGACGCATCGCGTCGGCGCGGCTTGCGCCAAGATGGATTTCCAGGTTGGTCAGGGCCATCTCGTCGGCGAGGATCGTGCTGACCTTGCGGATTTCGTCGGCGACGGCGTTCCATGCCATGTCCAGGCCCATGCCGGCGCTGACGCAGATCTCCAGCATGTCCACCGCGTCGGGCAAGTGGTGTCGGATCTGCTGTGAGCGTTGGCCCTTCCGGATATCGACCCAGAGGCTCGGGATCAGCGAGACGACCCAGCCGCAGCCGAAGACGATCACAAACTTGACAATAGTCGAGAAGCCGGTCGGCATCGTAAACGCCGCGGCCCCCACCAACCCGACGGTCAACGCCATCAGACGAGCCCCCATATAGATCGCGGGCGCCGAGGGCTGGAAGTACCCGGCCTGGGCCAGGGTCTTCTGCATGTCGTTGGAGTTGTCTTTGGCCGCAAACAACGAGCCGATAGATTCAAAAATCTTTGAGAAGCCGAAGGCGTCGCCCTGCTGGACGTCCATGGTGTCGCTGATCGGACCGAACTCCTCCATCCGCAGACGCAGACGCTGTTGCCTGGCGGCACGGCCCATCAGGACCGCCGCGCCGATCGCGCCGACGGAAACGAAGACCAGGATGGGGATGAGTATCTGATTCACGGTTAATACCTCAAAGGGTGCTTTCTTTTAGTAGCGCAACTTCGCCATCTGGTTCATGGTCCACCAGCCAAGGATCATCGCGACGCCGCCGGCCATCAGCATGTAATTGCCAAGCTGAGTCGAGAACAACGGCTCAAGGTGTGCCGGGTTCAGGATGCTAAGCACCAAGAGCATCAGCAGCGGCAGCATGAGCAGGATGCGTTTGCTGAACTGTGTCTGTGCGGAGATCACGCGGACACGCTGACTGAGCCGGATGCGTTCGCGGATGACGGCAGAGAGGCGGTCCATCATGTCGGCCAGGTTGCCGCCGGTCCGGACCTGGATCGCCACCGACGTGGCGAAGAGTTTCAGGTCGCTGCTGGTCGAGGCCTCGGCGGCGGCACGCAGGGAGTCTTCCAGGCTCACACCCAGGGACTGTTCCTGACAGAGCTTGGCGAAGATGTCGCTGACCGGCGGCCGCATCTCCTCGGCGGCCAGACGGAACGCACCAGTCAGGGGATGGCCCGCTTTGAGCGACCGCGAGAGCAGTTGCAGCGCGTCGGCAAACTGGCGTTCAAATACGGCGGCGTGTTTGCTGATGCAGAATTTCGTGTAGATCGAGAACAGCACGGGTATTGCTAACGCGATCCCGATGCCTGATATCCAGTTGCCGGTCGTCGCGATCGTCAGCGTGCAGGCGAGCACGGTGAAGCCGACCACGCCCAGCAGGACGGACAGGATGGGTGTGCTCCAGCCGGCGTCGCGGGGGATCTGTTGAAGGCGTTCCCATTGGGCGCGCCAAGTCGAATCGATCGGGACAAGCGTCGTGACCTGTTCGCCCTCGTGCCAGAGCCGCAGGACGCGGACGCTGTCCTGGTTGGCACTGATCTCGCCGAGGCGACGCGCCACGGCCTTCTCTTTTTCGAGGCGGCGCATGGAGACGATCATCACCACCAGCAGCCACAGCGAGATGACCAGGCCGAACACGGCCCCCGCCATCAGCACCTGTCTGGTTGTCAGGATAATCTCGGGCACGGTCGGGACTCCTTAAACGGTTGCACCGGCGGGCATGAGCCGGCGACGTTTGAACAGGTCGGGTGACAGGTCGATCCCCTCGGCGTGGATGCGGTTGAGCACGTGCGGGCGGACACCACAGGCCTCGAAGTGGCCCTGCGCCTTGCCCTCGTCGGACAGGCCTGTCTGGCGGAAGACGAACAGGTCCTGGATGCAGATCTGATCGACCTCCATGCCGGTGATCTCGGAGATCGTGATCAGCTTGCGGTCGCCGCCGGTGAGTCGGTCGGCGTGGATCACCAGGTCCAGCGCGGAAGCCATCTGCTCACGGATCGCGCGGACGGGGTAGTTGAGCCCGGCCATGGAGACCATGTTCTCGACACGGCGTGTGGCGTCACGGGCGTTGTTGGCGTGGACGGTGGTCATCGAGCCCTCGTGGCCGGTATTCATGGCCTGGAGCATGTCCAGCGCTTCGGCGCTACGGACTTCGCCGATGATGATGCGGTCGGGACGCATACGTAGCGCGTTACGCAGCAGGTCACGCTGGGTGATCTGGCCCTGGCCCTCGATGTTCGGCGGGCGGGTTTCGAGGCGGACGACGTGGTCGCGCGGCAATTGCAGTTCCGCGGCGTCTTCGATCGTGACCAGGCGCTCTTCGTCCGGGATCCATTTGGACATCAGGTTCAGCAGAGTCGTCTTGCCGGCGCCGGTGCCGCCCGAGATCAGGATGTTCAGCCGGGCCTTGACGCAGGCTGCGAGGAAGTCACACATCTCCTGCGTGAGTGTGCCCAGCTCGATCAGTTCGTTCTGGTCGATCTGCACGGTGCCGAAACGGCGGATACTCATGGCCGGTCCGTCCAGTGCCAGCGGCGGGATCACGGCGTTGACACGTGAGCCGTCGTGCAGGCGGGCGTCGAGCATGGGCGAGCTTTCATCGATGCGCCTGCCGACGTCCGCGGCGATACGGTTGATCACCTGCATGAGGTGGCGGTTATCACGGAACGAGGCATCGACCTTTTGAAGCCGGCCACGTCGTTCGATAAAGATCTGGTCCGGACCGTTGACGAGGATATCGCTGATGTCCGGCTCACGTAAGAATTCTTCGATCGGGCCGAGGCCGAAGATCTCGTCCATGACGTCGCGCACGAGCTGCTGTTTCTCCGGGCCGGTCAGGGGGACACGCTGCTCACGGATCAGGACATCGGCGCGGCGGGAGCACTCGGCGTGAAGCTCGTCCGGCTTGAGCTGGCGTGCCTCGTTCATATCCATCGTGTTAAGCAATTGACGGTGGATCGTGGAACGAAGCGCCAGCAGGTCGCGACGGAGGCCGCCGTTCCCGTTGCCGTTGCCGTTTACTGCCTGATTCATCGATTGCGGGTAATCCATAATGCATACCACCGGTGATTAATTGTGAGCGTGAAGCAATGACATATGCCCGTTGCCTTCGATGGCGGCCAGGCGTTCGGCCAGTCCCATGATGTCTTTCCTGGGAGCGCAACGCGGTGCACAATGCGCCAGGGGCTGGCCCATGTTGATGCTCTCGGTCGCGTTGCCGAAGTCGTTCTTAATGACAATCAGTTCGCTGCCGTTGAGGGCGCGCCGTGCCTCGTCGAGGCTCAGCAGGCTGTGGCGGCTGCGGTAACGGTTGATGACGTAACGGATCGAATCGGACGACACGCCCTGCCGGACCAAAGCGGTCTGGATCTCACGTGAGGCCCGCACGTCCTTGACCGAAAGCTGGCCGACTATCAGAGTGAACTTGCTCAACTGCGCAAGACGTGCCGCGACCGAGATCGCCACACGGGGGGCGTCAACCACGACCCACGGGTAAGCCTGCCGGCAGGCAAGCATCGCGGCTTCCAGGCGGTCGTAACGCAGCGGGGCCGGGTCGCAGAAATCCACGCTGACCGGGTTGATCAGGGCGTGGAGCTGGTCGTTGAACTTCAAAGCGGTCGTGGCCACCAACTGCGGATCGATCTGATCGTCCTTGTCATAGGACATGACCTCCGCCAGGCCGTAACTACCGCTAAGGCCCAGGTAGGACGCGATCGTGCCGTAGGCGTTGTCCATATCGACAAGCAGGGCCGATTCGTCTTCCTGACGTGGTAACTCGGCTGCGAGATTGACCGCGAGGGTTGTCGAGCCGCAGCCGCCGCCGGCCGAAAGCACGGTGAGGATGGAACCCGCGGCCGCGCCGGGCCCTGCCATACTCAGCCGCAACCGCTGGATGATCTTCGGCAGTTCCTGCTCGATCATGGACTTGACCATGAAGTGGCGTGCTCCCGAGTTCATCGCGCCCATCAGCAGGTCGCTGTCCATCTGCGCGCTCATGACGACAAAGCGTGCCTGAGGGTGGCGGATCGCCATCTGCTCAAGTTCACGCAATGTCTTCATTGGCGATGGGTCCAGATCAATAATGACGGTTTCGCCGTCCTCACCCCGCGCCTCCTTGGCAAGGTGTGCAAGGTCTTGTGACACTCGGACGAGTGACAGCAGGCCGTGCATCTCAAGCACGGAGCGCACCGTGGCGGCTGCGCCTGCGTCGCTGCTGATCATCCAGATGTCACGTTGACCAAACATGTTGATTCCGTTACTTGCGGTTACGTGGTTACTTGGTATCTTCCACGGCTTCGGCCGCTTCTTCTGTAGCGCCTGCGCCGTCTGCTTCGGCAGGGGCTTCTTCCATAGAAGACGCTTCTTCAGCGGGCGCTTCGGCGCTGTCCTCGGCCGGGCTTTCTTCCATCTGCGTCTTGGTGGGCGCCGCCATCGGCGTGCCGTTGGAACTCATGTGAGACTGCCAGGCGCCGGGGCCGCGGAGCTGGTCCAGGCCGTGCTCCTGCATCCACTCGGCGTGCATCTCGCTGGTCTTGGCTGGTGTGCGTCCCTCGATCCAGCCGTTGGCGTAGAGTTCCCAGTCGCTGGGCGCGTCGTGCAGGTCGCCGGGCAGCGGGCGCTCATTGACGATCGAGAGGGGCTCGACCAGAGAGACGGTTGCAAGCACGACTAATTCGGTGTCTTCTTCCTGGTAACGCACAGAGCGGAACAGTGTGCCCAGAACCGGGACGTTGCCGAGCCCGGGGGTGTTCTGTGCCTGGGCCGAGGTTGTCTGGTTCAGGAGTCCTGCCAGCGCAAAGGTCTGACCGCTGGCCATTTCGAGCGTCGTTTCGGCGCGGCGGGTTACCAAGGAGGGTATATTAAAACCGTCCAGTTCGACCGAACCAATCTCACTGAGTTGGCTTACTTCGGGGGCTACACGCAGGCGGATCGTGCCGTCACCCAGCACGACCGGGCGGAACTTGAGACGGATACCGAATTCCTTGAACTCGATGGTGATCGAGGTACTGCTGTCGCCGCTGGAACCCTGGACAACGGGGATCGGGAATTCACCGCCGGCAAGGAAGCTCGCTTCTTCACCGCTGACCGCGATAAGCGAAGGCTCGGCGAGCACCCGCATGTACTGATTGTCTTCAAGTGCACGCAAGAAGAAGTCAAGATCGGCGCCGGGGATACTGGCATACAGCGTGGTGTTGGCACCGAAGTTGCCGGTGATGGCTTGGGGAGACCCCAGAGCCGTCGTGTCCAGGTTGAACGTGATCAGGTCATCGATGATCGAACCGCCAAAGAATTCCTGGTCGTTGTAGAAGGCGTTGACACCAAGCGTGCGCAGGGCGGTCCGGCTGGCTTCAGCGATACGGACCTTGATCATCACCTGCTGCACACCCGCGACCGAGGTCATGTCAAGGTGCTTCAAGCCCACGGTATCCATATAGGTATGCAGGCGTTGCGCGTCCTCGGCACGGTTGAACATGCCGCGGATGGTCACCAGGTCGCGGGACTTGCCTGCCATGAGGTTGGCGTCGGGGAACAGGTCATCCAGGTCGGCCTGCAGCTCGGCGATATCGACGTGTACGTCGATCATGCGCGTCACCGATTGGCCGTCCTCGCTCCAGAGGACCAGGTCGGTCCTGCCGATACCCTTAGCGAGCACCACCACCTGGTCCGGCGCGGCGACCTGCACGTCGGCGATCGACGGCTCGGCGACCGATACCTTCGCGACGGGCCAAGGGGCGCTGACGAGGTTCGAACGCCCGACCGACATCTCGATCTTTTCGCGTTCTTCGTGGTTGTCGGCTGAGACCGGCCCCGTGATTCCCAGCATCAGCATCAGGCCGGCGCAGACCGGCATCCATCCATACGTTCGGGTCGTGTTCTTAAACATGGCTACTCCAGACAAAGGTCGCGGACACACGGTCACACAACGGTTCCGCATTAATTCAGACGGTCGGCGGCTTTCTGCTCGCCATCGTCACGGGTAAAACTGGTCACCTCCACCTGATCGCCACGCATAACGGTTACGTCCCACTGGCTGACTTTCTGGGGAACGCCCATCGGTGCGGGCATCTCCCTGGGCAGTACGGGGGTTGTAACGACTTCTTGTTCTTCACCAACGTAGGCGTTGAGGTATTCGGCTAGGCTCGCGAGCTGACCGCCGCTAAGGAGCGTCGCGTCGCGGTCGGTTTCGGTTGTGTCCTGGGGGTTTCGCATCGCCAGGGACACGGTCCCGTGGGCCGATGCCAGCTGCAAAGCTTCTGCCTGACGTGAATCGACCAGCAGCGTCACGCGCCGGGTCTTGCGACGGGCCAGAGAGCCGTCGTCCTTGGCCTCGGTCCCCTCTTCACTGGTCGATGCCGTGGTGTCGTCGATCGCCAGGACCTCGACGCCTTGCAGCAGCGTGGTCGAGACCGCGTCGGCGACATGCTTTTTCATTTCACGGTCGAAGCGGAAGAACGCCAGCACGTCCACCACGCTGCCGGGATAGAGCAAGCCCTCAAGGCCGTCTGACAACTTCAATTCAACGGTGACCGCGCGCTTGCCCGGGGGAAGGTTGGCGACCAGTTCCATGCCTCGGTTGTTGCCGGCAAAGCAGTCCCGTGTCACCGCCTCACCCGTGATCAGCGGACGCACCAACGTCTTGCCGACCACATGGATCGGGTCCTGCATCGCGCCCTTGGGCAAGTCCTTGGCTTTAATTGTCCGCTCCTCGATATCTTCCGAGCGTACCTTGCTGACGGCCGGCAGGTCGTGCTTGGCGACCAGGACGGTTACGTCACGATCGCCGCTGTTGTCGGCCCGCATCGAGCCGGGGGTCTTGCCCATCGCCGCCATCAGCAGCGCCGCGCTGAACGCCGCGACCAGGCCCAGGGCTACAAGTCCGATGATTGACATACGCATGGCTATCGCCTTTCTCTCTGTGCCGGCCCGCAACAGATAGGGCCGTGAATCAAAATCGTTAACCCGGGCCTTCCTTAGCCATACTTACCGATGCCTGAAGATTGGCTGGCACCGGCACGAGTATGAAACCGATAAGTTCCGCATTGCCGTCGTAAGGCTGGGTCACCTGTACCGTGACGGGGTCGCCTACGGCGGCGGCGTTCGTAATGGTTGTCGTGTAGCCGCTTAGACCCGCGTCGGCCATACGAGCATCGACGACGGCCTGGATATCCGCGTTGGTCGCGTCGGTCCGTGCGCCGACCCGGGCGCCCTCACGCGCCGCGTTCACGACCTCGCCGGACTTAGTCAGCATCCAGCCGTACTCCATCACGCCGAAAAGCAGGATCAGCAGGACGGGCAGGATGATGACGAACTCAAGCGACGCGATGCCCTGCGAGGCGCGTCGGCGGATCACACGTGTTGCTTTCTGAGTCAATGCCACAGCCACACCCCCCCCGAGGCGATGCAGGTCCCGACGAGGATCGCCAGGCCGTAAGGCATCGTGTGAAGTGATTCGACGGCGGGCAGGACGTAATCGCCGCGGGCCTTGCCGCGTTTAAAGACCGCTGTTTTGAAACTGTCGAGGATCCACTGGAAATTGGCCGCGACATCTTTGCCGTTTCGGCGGTACAAGATCATGGCTACGCTCAGCAGCCCGCCGGCGATCATGACCATCCCCAGCACCAGCAGCCCACCGATCAATCCCAGCCAGGCGCCCAGCGCCGCCATCAGCTTGGCGTCGCCCGCACCGCCGCCCGCGAAGACAAACAGAATCACGAACGGGATCATCACGATCACCGCCGCGCAAAAAGAATCCGCCAGACCGGCCAGGCCGCCGACGGAGATAGACCAGCATAAACCCGCAACGAATGCGGGCATTGTCAGGATGTTGGGGATACGCCTCGATCGGCAGTCGGTGACCGCCGCTATTCCCGCGATACACAGCACGACGACCCATTGCGTCGGCCGGTCCGTGTGATCCCAGAGTGTTGCCCACCATCCGTTCATAATCAGCTCAAGTCCGTTGTGGTCGGATGAGATTTCAATCAGTCAATTCCGTGCTTGTCGTTTCCAATTCGCCCGCGACGGCCGTTCCAAGCGTTGACATCGCCAGAGCCACGGCAACGCTGATGAATGCCAGGAGAAGTGCGTATTCAACCGTTGCCACCCCGGCCTGCTCATTTAAGAAACGTCTTAGATGTCGCATCGGCGCGCCTCCCCGTAGCTACAAGCCGGCTTGCCCCTTCCAGCCCCACCGCGCGGGTCAGATACCCGCGCGGCGGGCCCGGTGGGGTCTTGTTCGCATCAGCCCGGTGAGGAGTTATTCACACCCACCGGGTCCGTGAACTTACTTAGTTCACCGAGGTGCCGATGGCGGTCGAGGCTTCGTCCATCTCACCGGCAACGGCGTTGCCCAGCGCCAGGGCGCTGGCGGCCACGGCCGAACCGACGAAAGCGAGCAGCAGCGCGTACTCGACGCTCGAGATACCCTCTTCTTCACGGACGAACTTCTTCAGCAGACTCATCATGACTCGTCTCCTTCCAATTTCCGGCGTGATACACACACGCCTTGGTGACATTGCAACGTACTTACCGCGCACGTCGCCCCGGTCCGGATCACGCGTCCAGACACGTGCGGGGCTTGCCCCGCGTTTTCAAACCGTGTTGTCCTCCCAGTCCATGAAATGACCCGGCCGATTCCCTCCGGCGGTACGGACGCACCTATACGTCCTGTTGTGATACGCGGCCCGGGCCGCCGACTTGCGCGCCGGTGTGCAAATTCTGCACAGATTTGTATTTGCGGCATGACAGCTTACGCATCTTCTCCCGCCGACACGACCCGGTCATCTTGCCCAGATTAAAGTTCTGGGTTTGTTCTAATATGAGGGGATAATACTATTGGTATTCGCCGAAGTGTGAGGTAAACTATTGTCTTGAAGTAGTTACATAACGGAGAAGAGTCAGTTCATTTCTTAGACCTAGATGTAAGCCCAGCATCACCGGGGATAAACGGACATTACGGGGGAGGCAGGACGCCACTTCCCGGGTGCGGGGTTCCTTGAGCGGGAGGCGTGGGTTGCGGCAGGAACCGGCGAAATTCGATCGATCGATGCTTGAGTTGGTGAAAGAGCACCTGCGGGCCGATCCGCGTTCGCAAACAACGGGGCCCGAGCACGTCCTGGCCTGGCGCCAGTTCTACATGAAGTGCGACCCGCTGATCCGCCGGTTTGTCCGGATCTATGTCAGGACGGCCAACGACATGGACGACTGCACACAGGAAGTCTGGGTCCGCCTGATCAAGCGTCTGAAAACGTTCGACTACGACGCAAAGCTCGGGGCGTTTTCGTCCTGGCTATACAAAGTGGTCCGGAGCGTCACCGCCAGCTACTTCCGGCACGAGTACCGCCACAACAGCAAAGACACACGCCCGTTGAATCACGTCTTGTCTCCCGACGCGGCATCAAACCCGTCTCGTGTTCTGGATAACCTCGAAGCGGACAACCGGGTCGAGGCGATGCTTTTGAAGATCCGCCGGAACGTATCCCGGCCCAATTACGACCTGCTCTATATGCGGTGGGTCCAGCAGCGGTCGGTCGATGACGTCGCCGAGGCCCTGGACCTCAGCCGGGAACAGGTCTGGTACCGCGAACACCGGGCGCGCAAGAAACTACGTGGTGTCCTGGCAAAAGACGGAGAGTGATCCGGGCAATTTGTCTTGCATATGACGCGACAGCAAAGTGAGGCACACGATGATGCATTACAGTGATACTCGCAAGCGTAACACCACGACGACCCGAACGCGTAGCAACCCGCGTTGTGCGGGAACAGCCACATTGTGGGTCATTTTCTCTCTCATCATGTTGTTTGCGTTCTTTACCATCGCGGTAGAAATCACTTTCGTCACGATGGCCGGTCGCCAACTCAGTGCCGGCGCCGACGCCTCGGCGCTGGCGGGTGTGGCCCAGGTCCGGCGCAGCCAGAGCGACGCACGCGACCAGGCCGTCGCCCTGGCCTCGGCGAACGTCGTGAACACCGACACCATCCAGGTCCGGCGCAACGACGCCAACGCCGCCGACGGCGACGTGGTCATCGGCATCTACCGCCGAGCCGACCAGCTCTTTACCCCCATCCAGCCCGGCGAGCTTCCCAACGCCGTGCGCGTCCGGGCTTTACGCACAACAGGATCCGCAGGCGGCCCCCTGCCGACGATCTTCGCCTCCATGTTCGGGGTTAATACGGTCAACGTCGAACGCGGCGCCACCGCCATGATCCGCGGTGACATCGGCCCGGGCGTCATTGCCCTGGACCCGACAGCGGCATGTTCACTCCACATGCGCGGGACATCGGGTTTCTTCGAGGTCGAAGGGGGCGTGGTCGTTGTGAACTCGAACCACGGCGACGCCGCGTGCCACACCGGCAAACCCACGATGAATGTCGAAGAAGTCTATGTTGTGGGCGACACCGACAAGAAATTTGAAGACCAGGTCGATCTGTCCGGTGAGTTAATCAAAGGCGCCGACCCGGTCCCGGACCCATTGGCGGACCTGCCTGAGCCCAATCAACCGACGACCAGTTTCAGCAATGTTAAAATTACGGGAGGCACGCACATACTGCAACCCGGTACCTACGGCGATCTGGAAATCACCGGCGGTGACGTCACGTTACAAGCTGGTTTGTACTATATCACCGGCGAATTCAAACATAACGGCGGAACTGTTGACGGAACTGCGGGTGTAATGATTTTCATTGCTCCCGGTGGCAACATTGATGTCGCGGGCAACGGTACACTTCAGCTTGCTGGTATGAGCCCTACCGCATACCCCAACGGCCCATCTGTACCTGCCAGCGTCGAGAATATTCAAGTGCCGATATTCCAGTCACGCAGCAATACCAACCAAGCCGAAATCAACGGCACGAACGATTGGATGATGGACGGTACGATCTATGTTCCTAATGCTTTATTCTTGGTCCGTGGCACGCCGGGTTCGTTCGCCAACGGCCTGATCGCCGGCCTGATCGAGACGCGTGGCACCGCGGACCTGGTTATCGACTACGACGACCAGTTCCCACGCATCCCACGCACCGTCTTCCTGGTTGAGTAGGTTTGCTCGGTCCGTTAAGTATCCCCCCACAATCTGGGCCGCGATCTCCTATTTCCACTGATGTATTGTCTGCATCTCTGATGCCCATCTTCCGGCAGTCGTCGGCTGTAGCCATCCCGACTCCGCTCTACTCATACTTCGCTTGGATCGTACCTGGAATAGGCGCATCGCACTGCTATTGATGACCAGGCGTTTGGGCCAGCGCGTTACGATAGCATTCGGCGGCTTCACGCCAGCGGCCGTAGTGCTCATGAATCCGGCCCATCATCCGGTGTGCGTCCGAAAGCGTCGGGGAAGTATGCAGGAGCTGTTGAACCAACTCGTTCGCCTGATCCCACTGCCCCAGTTCGATGCAAGCCTGCGCACGCAGACGTAAAGCATCAGACTCACCAAGTGTCTGCTCCGGCAGACGGTTCAACAGATTGACCGCTTGATCCGCCAGGCCGCTGCGGTTCCATAGTGCGATGAGTTCGCCATACAGTTTCTCATCTTGTGGATACAGTTCGATACCCTCCAGCAGTGTCTGCTCCGCTTTGTGTGGAGATTTATCGAGGATCAGTTGCCGGGCCACGCGGTAGTACTGCTCGGCGTCCACCGACCCGCGGCGGCCGGGTGAGCTAAGAAGGCAAGGGCAATACGGTTAAAAGCTCCGACTCCGGCCTGGTTGATCGAATACTCATATATGTCGAGCCCAATATCGATGAAGTAGCTAAGTATTAACTATCACGCCACCCTTTTGAAAGCGGCAAAATGGATCATAGCTGGTGTAATACCTGATCCAGGTGGTACATGTTCTCACGGATTAATGATTCATTATAAAACGCCGCTTGGTCCTCCTGATGGAAACCAAGGCGTGCGTCATGGTGGCATAACCCGGCCGCCGCTTTAACCAACTCCCGCTGATGCCGAAGGATGGCGATGGCCTCGTCGTCCAGCTTCAATTCAAACGGCGGGGTCAGCTTTTTTTCCCGCATCTGTTCCTGCCGCCAGGCACCGAAATGGTAGATGTTGGCGGCACAGCGTATCTGCACACCGATCATCCCGGCACAGGATAATTCTTCTCTTCGGTGACGTTTCCGGGCCGGGTTGTCGGTGTTCGGCAACAGCGCACGGGCGTACGGCACCAGCCCCGACTCCCAGCCGTCGGCCACGGCATGTAGGGACTCGGCGATATCAGTCAGGTCCATCGGGGCGTCAACACTGTCTTCCAGCCGATCGCCCCACTCGTGCCGCACCCAGGCGCCGCCCAGCGGGCGCGCCTCGTAACGCGTACTCAGTTGGTAAGCGGGGGCACAGTTGATAATCGACCAATACAGGAATCGGGTCGAAAACGGGTAATGGCTAAACGCCTCGCCGAAACTGCGCCACGCCGTAAGAACCGCGTCGCTGTCGACTTCGCCAAAATAATCTGACACCAGTTCCCGCAGGAATGTGTCACGGTCGGCGTATCGGTTCGGGTGGCGTGCATAAAAACCAACCGCCGCGGTGTTGAGCGTACGCGTGCAACCAAAGCACCATGTGCCCATGAAACCCGATGCCTGCTCAAGCGAAAGCGCAAGCAACTTGCCGTGCAACTGCTCCATGAGCGGCAGGTTGGGCACGGTGGCGATTTCATGTGTCGTGCCGAGTTGCAGCTTGGCATAGACGGGCAGGCCTCGGCCCGTCACCAGCGCCTTTGAACTCAGGAAGCGCTCGCTTGGGCCCGTAACACTTAACGAGTATTCATCAATATCAACGACCCGCCCATGCCTTTGCACCTGCATACCGCGTTCAAAATCGAGCATGACCCCCACCCCGTCGGGCAGTCTTTCGTAGATAGATGCCTGCGGATCGGGATACCACATCGACCACGACCAGTTCCAGCACAGCACACGCACCGGAGACGGCTGACTCACCGCAACATCCCGCCATATCCCAATCAGCTCCGATACAACCTCGGCCGCACCTCGCTCCCGGCAACGGGTACATTGCAGCGGAGTGGTTGCGACCTGAGTGCAGCCGTCGTTCAACGGCCTTATCACCTGATGTGACCAGCAGTGTGAATGGTGTTCGCTGGCGGTGATAAGGATAACACCACCCAGGCCGGGCAGGTCTCCGAGCACGCTGGCGATTGCTTCTCGCAGGAATTGTTGGACTTTAGGATGTGACGTACACAACGCTACACGATCGTAGTCTTCACCATAATCGCAATGTGGTTGGCCGGCTACATCAGCGTGCTGCTGCCAGAACGGATCGTCGGCCGGTATCGCCAGCGGTTCGTTGAAAAACAGGTACAACTGCACGCCGTACCGCTTACCGCGTTCGATCACGGTGCGCAGGTCCCGGCGATACGCCGCGGCATCTAGCTCGTTTAGCGATGGAAATACCGACTGATCCATCAGTCGGTGCAGCTTCCCGCGGAGCCAGACCCCGTTGAAGCCTTCCTCCGCGATCTCCGAGAGCACTTCGTCAGTGTAAACATCCGCCGCCTGGTCTAGTTCGTTGCCGTGGAAGCTGCTGTCCGGGGCTCGCCAGATGCGGACCCCTTCGGCTGTATGCCATACAGGGTGTGGCTGTATCATGGTTTTACTCATCTCAATCTCCTCGTGGGCGTGGCTGCAAACATCGCCGCCCACCAAACATTTCAGCCCAAACCGTTAGTCGGAGCCGGTAAACTGAAACGCATACAGCTTGCAGTTGCGCATCACAAACCGCAGACGGATCGGCTGACCCGCCTTAATCTTCAGCTTGTCACTGCCCTGCCAAGTCACCTTTTTCGCCAGGTGATTGCCGCTGATCAGGTCCGCCCGGGACAACTCATATCCCTGTATCGCCTGCCCGTGTTCGTCCTGGATCTCCACCAGCACATGACCGGTCGCGGCGGCGTCCACGTTAAGACACAACGACTCGCCGCGAAAGATCATCGGCACCGTCGTCATTTCACCCCCGGAATATGGAGTATCCACCGACACAAACCCGTCCAGCCGTTGCACCACCCGGAAATCCTCCGACCACCCCGGTGCCGTCGGTAACCCTTCCCGCGGCACAGACCTGCCGTTGTAATATTGATACAGTTCATCGCCAATGCGGACGATGCCGATGCCCATGTAGATCGCCTCGTTGTCGCCCTCACCTTCCAGCCCCAGCCGGACATACGGCGTCCGATAGCGGGTCCAACGGATCCCGTCCCGGCTAACCGCTAACTGTGTCTCCAGACGCCCTCCGTCCAACGTTCCCTGCCGATGCCGAAACACGCTCGGGAACGCCAGCCACACATCCTCCGCCCACGCATACCGCTCCACCGAACCGTGATAAATGTCACTCTCCGGCGGGTCCTGCTCGTCCGCATATATCACCTTGCGAAACTGCATGCTCGGTGTCGGCAGATGGTTCTCGCCCCACAGATAATACTTCGGCACCCGCTCGTCTACCGGCCAAGTCGCCAGCGGGTCATCCAGAACCACCATCCCCAGCGTCCGCAGTGGCATAACCGGGCTGTTGTAGAACGTCCCCATCGATCGCGGCACCCACTGCCGGAAATACGCCAGGTACTTCTTCGTTTTTGGGTCGTACACAATCTGGTTGGTCCCATCCGGACAGAAGGCAAACACCCGCTGCGGGTGCTTTGTCCAATCAATGCCGTCGCGCGAATAAAAAATATATAAGCCCGCGTTTTCCAGGTCCGACATCGCCCCTTCCAGCGCCACCATCTTGTATTGCTGTGACGCCTCCGCCCGCGGATCGAAAAACACATTCCCCGCCATTGGTATAATATTGTTCGCCGTCGAACCCTCGTACTCCACCTGGCCAAGTTCCGGCTTGCTCCAAACCACCCCGTCACGGCTTTCGGCGTAACACGACCGTGCTACCCCGTAATCGCCCGGCCCGGTATATTCGCTGCTGCCGTAATAATAACGAACCACCCCCTCGTGCTGGATCACCATACCCCCGGTAATCGCGCCCGATTCCCACGGCTTGTTCCGCTCAATCGCCACCCCCGCCTTGACCGGTGGGTTCACCGTCAACGTGATATTCCGCTCATAGGCGATGAACTTTCGATCGATGAACAACTGCTTTTCTCCGCCGACATCGATCACCGTCTCCGCCGCTGGCATCTGCACTTCTGGGAAGTTGATATCCCCGCCGTATCCACCGCTCTGCCCCGCTGTCGGCAGCACCGCACACCCCCAAACCGCCACCTTAACCATCAACGCTCTGAAGATATACCAACCGGTAATTCGCTTCATCCGACATCTCCTATATGACTTCCGCTCGGCTAAGCCGTCGAGTCCTAAGGCACCACCCCGAAGTCGCCTAAGATTCCAAGACTATTGATAGTTCCTGAGGCGGCTTCACGCGTGGTCGCGGGTGCTGCGCAATTCTTCGATCAGTTCATTGACGATCTGTTTAAAAGCGATTTCCCAGGCCGGATCGAGCAGGCACTCGGTGACTTCATAGCCGCCGCGCGGGTAGTAGGACGCGGGCGGCGCGTAATGCAGGTAGCCGTTGGCGAGCGAGACTACGAAGGTCCGTTCGAAGGGCGAGTCTTCTTTGACTTGCAGGCCGGTCGCGGTCAGCAATTCCATCGGCGCGGTGATAAACACGCAGTCGCCGACACGGATCGCCTTGAATTCGGCGTCGATCTCACTTTCACCGAGTGTATCGATGACTTCCTGGTGCTTCTGGAGCGTGGCGATGTCTTCTTCCAGACAGGCCATGCGTTCCATCGCGCGGATACTTTCAAGGTATTTCTCGACCGCCGACCGGTTGCGCTCATCCATGTGATGTAAGCCGGTGTCGCCGGATTGCTCGGCCTGCATATACCGGAACGGCCAGTGCGAGGGATACTCATCGCGGAGGTTGTATCGCAGGTACATGGGCAAGAATGATTCGAAGTTAAGCGAGGTATACCGCAGCGATGCGAGCAGGTCGGATTGTTTATTGCGGAGCTTGGCGAGGACGTCTCGGATATCGGACCGAAGGGGCAGCTTTGCCATGCGTGTGACTACCTGGACCGTCGCATCGCCGGTCGTAGTCTGCCGCCAGACATTCAATACAGAACGGCTCAGCCGACGCCCGAACTCCAATGAACTAAAGGGGTGCCCGGTATCAAACTGGCTCACCTCGACCACATCGCCGAGCGCGCCTTGCAAAGCAAACGCCATAACGCCACCGCCGATATATTCTTCAAGGCTGCTCAAGGCTACACCGATGTGGTCAGCGGTAATCTTGCCTTGCGATCCGTCAGGCGCACCCAGCAGCAGGTGTGCCGCAAAGTTGTAGAGAACAGCCAGCGGTCGGCCATCGGTATGATCAATACGAAGGACACCGATTTCAGGGTCGATCGGCCGCAACGCATCGACCTGGTCGTTGGGAGGCATCGTGGCGTGGAAACTGCGGACAGTGTAATCCGTACCGTCCTTGAGCATCATGGTGCGGTTGAATGTGAGCGAGTCCTCACGGCCGGATCCGATACCGACTGTTGCCGGCGATCGATTCTCCCATGCCTGCCGGACAGTTTGCACGGCACAATCGATCTGCTCGTCGTCGTTGACGAGCATGCGTGGGACTTGGTGCGTATGTGACGCCGAGATATTCACATTCTGTCCGGGTAGGCCGAGGTCCGACTCGATGCGTTTGCGCAGACGAGGCACAAAATCATCAGCACTATCACTAAGGATGTCCTGGCTAATTGTGCGCGCCCCGATGGCGGTAACATCCATCGTCAGAAATACGGCCTGTGTCTGGCCGTCGTCGAGCACCAACGCGCGAGCGTAAAGTGGATCGCTGACTCGAAGTTCCTGCTTCAGATAGTCGGGCGGGATATGACGCTTGACTTTATCGGTAAGCAAATCCTCCCACGTACCGGTGTCACGACATGTGATCTCCACCTTGCCAACGCCGGCGAGCATCGCATTACGTGTTTCTGTTCCAGCCATCGAATCCGATTCCTATAAAAGCGCTGTGGGTACCGGACCGCTTACGAACCAGATGAATCAGTCCCAGATCCATCGAGGCTCAAAAGTGTCAGACCACGGGTTTTGTCTTCTGGCTGGCGCTTTGATAGCCACGCCATCACGTAACCCACCACGATCATGGCCACCAGGCCGGGGATCGTCAGGTACATAAAACTAATCGTTTCAACCGAATCCAGGTTGCGCCCTAACAGATACCACACAATCATGGGTATCACGCCCATCGCGCCGATGACCAGCAGGATCAGCGCCTGTGTGCTGCCGAGCGTGCGTGTTGTGACACCCAATAGGAAAATAGGCATCACGATCACTGAAAGCGAAATCCAAATGGAACCCGCCTCCATGATAGTTTCGCCGAGACCACTGGAGACATAAGCAATGGTCAGCCCCATCACCACTGCGAAGCCACCCGTGAAAACAGTCAGCCAGCGTGTAACACGCACCTGGTCTTCCTCGGTCGCGTTCTTGCGGAAAAGACGCAGGTAAAAGTCTTTGGCCGCCACGGTAGAGAGGCTGTTTATCCCGGAGTCGAGCGTACTCATGACAGCCGCCAGCATCGCCGCGACGATCAGGCCGGGAACTGGGGCGGGTAGTTCTTGTGCGATGAATCTAAACAGGGCAAGGTCCCCGTCCACGGGCCGCTGCCCCTCAGGCATCTGGCCGTAGTAGGCGAAGATCGCTATGCCCGTGAACCACAGGACCGCCGTAACGGGGATGCTGACCACCACAAACGTGAACATGGAGCGTTTTGCCTGGCTGTAGGCGCTTGTGCTCAGCAACCGCTGGATCGCAATCTGATCAGAGCTGTTGTAGAAAAGGAACTCCGAGAATACGCCAAAAACAAGCACCCATAGCGAGATACGTATGTACGGGCTGACGCTGTAAAAACTGGGGTCTTGCAACTCCGGCATGCCACGCCCGTGATCGACCGCGTACTCGACGACCTCCACCAATCCACCGGGGCCACGGTTGACCGCGGCAAAGAGAACCCAGGTCATGCCGCCGGCCAAGATCAGGAACTGCACCAGGTCGGTCCACACGACCGCACGCACACCGCCACACGTGGTGTAAAGCGTGCCAATGAACCCAACGAGCACAATCGTCAACGGTACCGGCCACTGGCTGGCGCCTTCGAATACCTTGGCCGAGCTATACAGCACCAGCGCCAAGTAAAACAGCCGGGTAAGCCAATACAGCGCCGCAGCGATCGACCGCACACGCACATCAAAGCGTTCTTCAAGGTATTGGAATGGTGTGAAAACGTGGCTTCGGAAATAAAAACGTACAAAGAGATAGAACCCCACCATCGCCGCAACCGGCGTGATGACACTCCGCAGCGACATGATCACCCCATAGCTGTACGCTTCGCCGGGGATGGACACGAGTGAGATCGTGCTCAGCAGTGACACGGTGTAGGACACACCAATCAACCACCAAGCCATCGAACGGTTGCCGAGCATGTAGCTCGTGGTGCTCGTCTTACGTTCGGTGAACAGCCAACCGATCACAAGGATGACCAGCAAGTAGACGACTACGACCGAGTAGTCCAGGCCAGCCATGCCAAGTATTGGGTTCAAGCACTCAAGGTGGCCAGTATTCACAAGTAATAATCCAGAGGACAAATAATCATAATAATCATATTTATGAGTTAAAGACCGATTAAAAGAAGGATATTCAGGATTGGAGACAGCATAATGGGCGACGTGGGGCAATGCAATAGATTGAAGTCATTATTCTTACGATAAATCTCAAAATTCACAACAAATATCGTAATTACTGTTTATATAATAAATTATAATCGCAGTAACATCCGCAAGATTCACAGAACTGGGCCTGAAGTTATTGATATTCGGACGTATATGGCAATATAGGCTGACATTTGAAATAAAAACGAAATATTATGGTTAATCTACTTGAAACATAGGTTGGGGCGTGTTAGATTCTGAAGCACACAGTAGTCACCTAGTACCGAAACCGCCCATGCCGCCAACAGTAAAACAGCCCGAAACGTCTTCACCTCGTTACCGTGAGATCGAGGAGTTATTGGTCGAGCGGATCCGCCACGGGCAACTGAAACCCGGCGAGCGATTGGACTCCACCGACGCACTGGCGCAGGAACTCGACACCGGAGCCGGCACAATTAATCAAGCCTTGGCAGCGCTTGCCTCACGCGGACTGGTGACACGACGGCCGCGCATCGGCACCGTAGTTAACGACAACGTGCAGTCAATCATCGGCGATACACGTGCACCACGTAGCACGGCGATCTATGCCGTACTCGTGCCGGACCTGCGATTACCTGCTTTCTCCGGGATGGTGCATCACATCCAGGAAATCCTGCGATCTGAACAGATCCACGTCAGTGTCTTCAACATCGAGGGGGGGCCTCAGGTTGCTGACACCGCAATCAGCCGTTGTATCGATGATGGCGTCGATGCGGTGCTCTTGATCCCTCCGTTTTTCAGCAAAATCCCGTTTGATACGCTCATGAAACTCAAGCAGTCACAGATCCCCGTGGTGACCTGCTGGCGTTCGGCGGGGGTTGATGATTGGCCGCTGGTTGAAGGCAGTTCCACGGATGTCATCGCCACGGCGGCCCAGCACATGCTCGATAAGGGGTGTCAGCGGATCGCTTTACTCAAAGATGTGCTTTTCCCGGACGGGACGGCGGTGCCTCCCATTGAACCGCTCGCGCTCGACTGTGATCCCGCAGTCCAATTGGAATTCATGCAGGCATTGGTCAAAAACAAGATCATGCCCAATCCTGACGACATGATCCGCGTCAATCACGGTATGGATGCGTTACAGCCGGGCGGTCTTGCCCGTCAGGGGGCGGTGGTTGACGCATTGGCCGAGTGGCTCGAAGCTCGCCCGGAGATCGATGGTCTGCTGTGTACCTATGACATCGTTGCGGGGTTAGCCTTGGAAGCGCTATCGCGGATTGGTCGCCGCGTGCCGGAGGACGTGGCGGTTACCGGCGGCGGGAGTCTGCGTGCGTATTCATGGTATTTCGCCGCGTCGCTGACATCGATGGACCACGACCAGGCGACGGTGGCTCAACTGGTGTGCAACCTGTTCAAACGTATACGGCAAGGCGAGCAAATCGAAGCCGGCCACGTAGAAAGAGTGCCTTGTAAGCTAGTGGAGGGAGAGTCCACAGCTAGGAAGTGATATCGCCGTGACTCAGTATTGTGGTTCCAGGTGTCTGGACCAGTCAGTTGTCGTATGTCTGTAGCTAAGAGGCGGCCCGTCTGATGCCTAACTTCAAATGCCTGCGAAACTGACCATTAAAACCGCTTCCACGTCTTGGAAGCCATTAAAAGGAGTGGGAATAGAAATGAGAATGCCACACGTTCTAACCGCCTTATCAATCGCCGCCGTTCTCGGCGTAAGCTCCACGGGCTTCGCCGCGCCGGTGACCATCTTCGAGGATAATTTCGATTCTCACGCAGATGGTGTTCAGGTCACGACGGTGACCCCGCCGACCGGGGGGAGCTATCAACTGGTTGCCGGCAACGGCGCAGACAATGTCATCCAGAGTACTGTCAGCAATGGCGGGAACTCCCTGTCGACAACGCGAACGGATGGCGGGTCCCCGTCCTGGGTCAACGGATTCTGGGACGGTGTTACCGGCATCGTGACCGGTGGTTACACCTACACATTGAAATACGATATCTTCCGCGCCAACTCGGAAAGCAATGCCGGGTTTGGCGTCGATGTCGGTTACGGCCCGGGCTCATTCAACCCCACACTCCTGCACGGCACCGGCGGCGTCAACAACCAGCTGCTCTACCGTGACAGTGCATCCGGTGCGTATCTCGACACCGGTTACACGGCCGGTTTTGGCGGCTGGGAAACCTACGAGATCATCATGACACTACCCGCGAACGGTGGTAATCCGATCTCGGGTACATACGACGTATTCCTTACGCGTAATGACCCTGCCAACAACGAGGGCCTGCTGCCTCGTACGCTGATTGTCGATGACGCCACCGCCTACCACAGCGGCCTCACCGATGCGGTCGCCTTGGGCCGTATCCTCTACTACACAGGCCCGCCGGAGTCCGGCAGCGGCAACGCTTCCACGGTCTACTTCGACAATATTTCCGTCGTTCGTAACGAGATCCCTGAGCCCGCCAGCTTAGTACTGCTGGGTCTCGGTGGCCTGGCCGGCCTGACGCGACGCCGTTAAGCACAACCGTCGATCTTTGTGAAAACAAAGGTCGACACTTACGCCTGCTTGAGTCATAGTCGCTTGGGCACACGGTTAAAAACACCCGTAGTCAGTCAATGTCAAATGCTTGTGATACTGCCTTATAAACCGTTTCCATGCTTGGAAACACTGCAAAGGAGAGGATCAGAATGAAGCTGTCACACGTACTACCCGCCTTGTCTATTGCCACCGTGCTCGGTGCAAGCTCGATGAGCTTTGCCGTTCCGGTGACTATCTTCGAGGATAATTTTGATTCCCATGCCGACGGCGCAGAACTTATGAACGTGACCCCGCCGATCGGCACCAACTATGAACTGCGAGCGGGCTTCAGCACAGACAATGTCATCCTCAGCGGCATCGGTACGGGTGGTGGTAACGCATTGTCCACGACGCGTACGGATGGCGGGCCCCCGTCCTGGTACAACGGTTACTGGGACAATACCAACGCCCTGAGCCTGCTGACCGGCGGCTACACGTACACCATTACGTACGACGTCTACCGAGCCAACGAGGAAAGTAACGCTGGCTTCGGTATCGATGTCGGTTACGGCCCCGGCGAGTTCAACCCTACCCTGTTGCATGGTACCGGTGGCCTAAGCACCCAACTGCTCTACCGCGACAGTGCCTCCGGTGCCTACCTCGACACCGGCTACACGGTCGGTCATGGCGGCTGGGAAACCTATGAAATCATTATGACCGTGCCCGCGAATGGCGGTAATCCTGTTTCCGGTACCTATGACGCTTACCTCACACGTACCGATCCGGCCAACTCTGCCGGCCTGCTTCCACGTACTCAAATCGTCGATGACGCCACCGCATACCACAACGGTGTTGCCGACGCGGTCGCTCTTGGTCGAATCCTCTACTACACCGGCCCGCCAACTCCCGGCAGCGGTATCGACTCTACGGTTTACTTTGACAACATCCTGGTCCAGGTTGAAGAAATCGCCGCAGAGTTGGAGGGTGATCTTAACGGAGACGGATTCGTCGGTATCTCCGACCTGAACATCATACTTGGCGCCTGGAACCAAAGCTCCCCGCCGGCTGATCCCGCCGCGGACCCGACCGGTGACAACTTTGTCGGAATCGCGGACCTGAACATCGTGCTGGGCAACTGGAACGCCGGTACGCCCCCTGCCGGTTCGGCTGTGCCCGAGCCCGCGACCCTGGCATTGCTTGGCCTCGGCGGCATGGCTGGCTTAGCGCGGCGCCGTTAAACATTCTCCGTCGGTCTTTGTGAAAGCGAAGGCCGACGCTTCAGCCTGCTATGATTCTTCCTCAATAGTGAGTCTAATCATGCCACAACGTACACATAGAGCCTTCACACTCATTGAGTTGCTTGTCGTGATCTCCATCATCGCGCTGTTGATCGGGATCCTCCTGCCCGCGCTGGGCGCCGCACGCAGAACCGCCATGCTCTCAAAGTGTTTGGCTTCGCAACGGCAGATCGCTACAGCCGCATCCATTTACAGCATGGACTTTGACGACTACGTCCCCCCCACCCGTTTCATCGGTGAATCACCCAAGATCGGCGCAACCCACACGACCTACAACACTTGGCGGTCAACACTGACGCCATACATCACCGGCAGCGGTCTTCAGGCGGATATTTGGAACATGACCACCGAAGAAAAGGATCGGTACAATTCGGTCTGGATCGATTTAGCTTGCCCCGCGACTGATATCGATCTCGCCGGCGCTCTGGCTTGGGACGTGGATGGCACACACATGACTTTCGCGATGGCCACCGCCGATGGTGGTCCTTATGACAGGGGCAAGGGCCTGCAGAACATCTCCGGAACGGGACAGTCCCCTTGGGGCGTACGCCGTTTCTCCGAAGCCACCGGGCCAAGCCAATCTATGATGTATACAGACGCGGTCCAGTACGACTACATCAACAACCCTACCTGGGCTTGGATCCCTCAGGCCACCAAGGACCTTATCTTCCCCGCCGTTCACCCGAACCACATGTTCTCGATCGCTTTTGCCGACACACATGCAGCGGCTACCCCGCATGATGATGTTGATGATCTAGACCATCGGCTATGGTATTTTATTAAATAAGTGACCGTCGATCCACGCATTTTCCAATTTTCTTCAGTGGATCAGCCGTTGTCCGAATTAGTTTTTCAACCCAATTGATCGCCTCAGGAGTGATGTATTTATGTCCAGCGAGAACAACGGTAAACCTTTACGAATTATGTCGATCGGAGCGCACCCGGCCGACATCTTCGATCAGTCCGGCGGTACGATGGCCCACCACGTAGATCGCGGTGACGAGGTCTTGTGCGTTGTACTTACGCACGGCGCCCGTGTGCACGATGAGGTCATGTGCACCGAGATGTTTAACGCAGAAAGCGTGCCTGATAGCGACAGCCTTAACTCCATGATGTCCGAACGGGCCGACGTTAAGTCTGAGGAGGTTCGCAGGGCCTGCGCCATGCTCGGCATCCAGGAGGTCATGTTCTTCGGCGCCGAGGACGGTGTCATTACACCCAACCGTGAAGATGCGCTTCGGCTGGCCAAGGTCATCAGGGCGTGGAAGCCGGACGTCCTTCTCACTCACTTTCCTTACGAGAACGGCGGCCCGTGGTACTCGCACGCCGCCGCGGGCCACATCGCGCTCATGGCTCGAGACAGTGCCTGCACCGTGCAACCCGGCGACGACCGTCCGCCACACCAGACCGCGATGACCTTCTTCTGGGGGGCCGGCGCAGGTATGGCGCCGCACACCATCTGGGAAGTACGCCGACAGATCTACAACGACATCATTGTAGACATCACCGACGTGGTCGAGAAGAAACTCGCCGCCCAGGAATGCCTCGTCAGCCAGGGCTACCACCTCGGCTTTGCTCGCAAGGCGATCGAAACCACCGACGGGCATGTCGGCCGTCTTGGCGGGGTGTCTTATGGTGAGGCCTTTATCAGCGAACGGGCTCAGACGTATACACACCTGCCAGTAACCGAACACATGATCCGCACTTCGCGGATGTCTGACCGTGATCAGCTCATCGCGGTGAGCCACAAGATCAATACGTTCGAGCGGGCTAGCGAGTACACCGCGACCTGATCGCGGTAATTATCTGCCAAAGGAATAGTCCACAGCAAAGTGACCATGCTCAATCATCGATCACGGTGCGTTTTGTTAACCCGTTGGAATCTGAAGAAGTCATTATGTTAAGTGCTGGACACCGATTATCGATACAAGCCGCCGTCCTGGGCATGACTCTGGTGACTGCCAGCGTCAGTTATGGGCAGATGGGTTACTACTTCTCGACCGGTGACAATCAACAAATCGGCCGCCACATGCCCGTTGATTCCGAGGCATCGATCGCAGCATTATTCGACCTGATCAAGGATGTATACGGCGTTGACCGTATCTATTGGCGCGGCCTGCAGGCATCACAGATTACCGATTCGCTGATCCGTCCCGAAGCGGCGTACACGGCCTACCACTACCAGTGGCAGAGCGAGATCATGGACGGCGCTTTGGAATTGAACAAAAAGGCCGTGCAGCTCGCCCACGATCGCGGCATGGAGATCTGGGGCGAGGCGGGCTTGTATGACTGGGGTTACGAAGGCAACCAAGCCAGCAACCTGTATGGCTGGCCGGGCATTGCTGAATCCTATCTCAGGCTCAATAACCCCGAATGGGTGCCCGTCGATCGTTTTGGCGTGCGTCGCCAGTCCGGGCCGATCGAGTTCGGTTACCAACAGGCCCGCGAGACGGTCGCCGACTGGATCGATCAGAAGGTCGCCGATGCAGGTTATGACGGCGTGATCTTTCACACATTCGCCGAAAACTACAGCACGCAGTATTCCGATGAGTTCGGCTTCAACGACCCGGTCGTTGCGGACTATGCAACTCGTTACGGGGTCGATATCCGTCGTGAGGCGTTCAACGTGCAGGCGTTGCGCGACCTACGCGGTGAGTACACAACCGCGTTCCTGCAGGAACTGAACAGCCGGTTGGCCGGTGACGGCGTGAAAGTAGCTGTCGGCGTCAATGGCGCGGATGCCGATCAGCCTATGTCATGGCTCGCCGGCGGCGCGTCGTTCCCCTTAGCCGGGACGATGACGATCCAGTGGCAGCAGTGGGTTGACCAAGGCCTGGTTGATGAGTTGCACTTGGGCCAGAATTTCACCGAACCGGACGCCTTTAATGTAATCAACTACACGGCGGGTACGGGCGTGACCGTCAGCGCGTTGAGTCAGAACCCCTACACGCCTGCACTCAATACATTAAAAGCCCAGGGGGTTCGTGCCGTCGGCGCAGGCACAACGCTCGAGGAGTTCATGCGTAACAGCGTATTCTCTACGCAGCCGGTCAGCTCACTGCAGAGCCCCGCTGCGTACCTGCGGATGAAGACGCTCCAGCAAGTCATCGACGGCGAGACGACCGCAACGCTCGCTCAGTTAGCGCCGCTGGTCAATGACAGCCACATCCTTGTACGCCGGATGGCTATGAAAGCGTTGGGTGTGAACGGCGACCCTGGCGCCCAGCCACTTCTGGAACAGGCAATGTTCGACCCGGACTCGGCCATCTCGAGTACCGCGGTATATGCGCTCCGGCTCAGTACGTTTAACAAAAACGCCACCACAGTCGATCTCATCATTGATGCCATGGCGCAGTCCGGCAAGCCGACGTTCCTTGAAGAAGCGATGGGCACGCTGCTGCTGGGGATGAACCGCAACATTGTGCTGCCAAAGATGATTGATGTGATCGTGAACCACCACAACACGGACGCCCGCCGCCTCGCAGCCAGGACTCTGTGGAATCTTGGTGGCGCCAATACAAATGAAGCCCGGCAGGCATTGACTGCCGCACTCGGCGACTCCGACCCGATGGTCCGCTTTTATGCCGCCGCAACACACGCCTTCGTTTACCCTACAGATGCCACAATCGACAATATCCTTAACGTGGTGGGGCAACCCGACACCGTGGCCGCGACACAGGCGACGGTCGCCATTGGGGAGTGGTTCGGCTACGGTTTTGCAAGCGCCATCAATCGTAAGCAGGACATCGTCAACACGCTGGACGCCCTGTTCGCGAACTACGGCGACAACTCTACCGCAAGCAATGCCGACTGGGGGTACGAAGCGATCGGTCGGACCTTGCTGAGAACCGGCGATGAGGGGCGAGACGTCTTGCGGGATTACATGATCCAGCGCGATGATCGTTTGTTATCCGAGCGGGCCTGGTCGATCCTTTATTACCAGAACTCAAAGGGCAATTTCGATTTCAGCTCGGTTGAGCAGGCTGAATCGGCTTATTTGCGTCGGCCGCGGTGGGATGCCGTGACCGCCATGAATGACACGTTCGACACCGCATCGAACGGGCAGACACTCGCCTCCTACACACCCGACACCGGCTTACAGTGGGAAGTGCTTTACGGCGACCCCAACCTCCAGATCATACAGGACCAGGTCGCACGAAGCGGCATGGCGCTGGAGCTTCGTCGTGAGTTCGGCAGCTCAGATTCGCACGGTGTGCGCCTTACGGGTCATCTTTATGACGCCGCCGTCGCAGAACAAACCATCGTGACGGCCAAAGGTGATTGGCTGCGTGACGACACCGATACGTTTGGCTGGTTCATTCTAGACGTTGGGCATGCCGGCGTCGTCGATAACCCTGCCGTGATCATGCACACATCCGGCACGTATTGGGTTACCGAGGGTGGCAGTACTTGGGACACAGGCATCCCCATCGGTAGCGAAGGTTGGGAAACAATCGAAATTGTACTCACATGGGGTATTGCCGAGGATGACATCGTTACCGGTACATACGATGTGTTTCTCACGCGATACGAGGGCAACGCCCTGGGCACACTAGATAGGCTGCTGATCGCCGACGATGTCGTGGTACCGGCGACGGACCTTGCATCGCTGCAGCGATTGATCCTGCTCAACGACGCTAATGTTAACGGCGACGCGGTAACGTACTGGGATAATATCCTCGTGCATGTAGCGCCCGATATCCCCGTGCTGGAAGGCGACCTCAACGGCGACGGCTTCGTCGGCATCGCCGACCTCAACATAGTGCTGGGCGCCTGGAACCAGAACATACCGCCCGGCGATCCCGCAGCCGACCCGTCCGGCGACGGTTTTGTCGGTATCGAAGATCTTAACCTCGTGCTGGGCAACTGGAACGCGGGTACCCCGCCGACCAACTCGAACGTGCCCGAACCAACGACGGGTGCCCTGCTTCTAACATGTCTGATTCTACAAGGTAGAACACTCTCCCGGAAAGGACTCGCTTGATGATCCGTATTATCCGTGGTGTTATTACAATCGCCTTGATCCTTACAGTGACGCTTCCCGTCTCGGCCGAGGACGTCACAACACCGAAGTGGAAGCGGAGCGTAGCGCCTGCCGAACCCGGGGAAAAGGTTGCCGTATACTTCAGCAACGGTGACAACGAGATATTCTTTAACGTGGCCCCTGTCGACTCACCCGGTGCAATCGACGAGGTCCTGGATGTGCTCAAGCAAGCCTACGGTGTAAAGCGCATCTACTGGCGTGCGCCGCAGATTGACCAGATCATCTATCAGAGCGTTACCCGATCCGAGGCCTCGCATCACGGACCATGGTTGACTTACATGGATCACTTGTTTGCCGACCTCGGCACGGGTGACCACATGATTCGTGCCGCCCATAAGCGCGATATGGAAGTCTGGGGTGTGGCGTCCCTTTTCGATCACGGCTCTCAGGCCCATATTGAGTATCCCAACAAAGGCATGGGGCCCTTCTTCACGGAGAACAAGATCCGGGTCGAGCACCCCGAGTGGATCCCCGTCGATCGTGCGGGTATCCGCCGCATGTCCGGTCCGATCTGCTTCGCCTACCCCGAAGCCCGCAAGGCACTGGTCGATCTGTACGTGCGTCTTGTCAAGGGCAAAGGGTACGACGGGCTGTCGTTCCATCTCTATACCGAAAACCAGGGGCCTCGATTCGACGACGAGTTCGGATTTAATGATCCGATCGTTGAGGAATACCGCAGACGCTACGGCGTCGATATCCGCACCGAGGATTACGACAAGCAGAAGCTTGCAGACCTGCGTGGCGAGTACCTCACGCAGTTCTTCCGCGAGCTGAAGGACGCATTTAAGCCGATGAACGTCAAGGTCAGCGTCATGCTCGACGCCAAATACCCAGACGAACCGCAACGCTGGCTTGCATTCCGAGACGTCAGGCTAAGCGGTCGTCTTCACATCGATTGGCGAACTTATGCCCGTGATAATCTCGTTGATGAACTGTTTGTTTACTTTAATGGCGAACCATACACAACACTACGTAAAGTCATCAGTGAAGTCGGCGATACGGGTGTTGAGTTCGCAACGCTCGCCAGCGCGGGATTTCCGGAGGATCAGGAAGATATACGCGAATCCGGTATATGGCGCACTATCTCCGGCCAGGTTGAAGAGTTCGAACTGGGTTACCTCAAACCCGTAACACTGGAGGCATTTGAAGGTAACGATTTTATAGCACGTCTTACCGTGCTATCACAGATGGGAGCTGAAACGACCCCCATTGATATGAACCGTGTAAAGGCAGCGCTCAGCGATCCGAGCATACTCGTCCGTAGGCGTGCTTTGCGGCTGCTGATTACCCTACACGACAATCAACCAGACCTGATCGACGACGAGATCATTGCCGATGTAACCAAGCTGCTCGATGATCCTGAAAACATCGTCCGATGCACCGCGGTAAACACACTGGCTCATATCGGCGATTCCAGCACCATCCCCGCGCTGTACGACGCGGTCGCGAAGCACGCCAATCCGATGATGCACTTATTCGCGGGCGTCCCACTCGCAACGTTACCGGATGAGCGCATCGACGACCTCTTAAACGGCCTGACGCACGAGTCGCCAGAGGTGCGTATTATGATCACAAGATTGACCAGCACCGGCGCGGCGCGGCCGGCAACCTGGCCGGTGATCCTCGACAATACAACTCACGACAACTGGCTGCTTCGGTGGAACTCCGCACGCGCATTAGAGTTCATCTACCCCGAGGGGGCTAACGAACGGCTGTTTGAGATGCTCGACGATCCACACCCAACGGTTCGTAATATCGCCGCACGCAACCTGGCGAAGCGATTGAAAACCGAATCCCGGTGGGTCGGCGGCCTGCATCATGACTCGATCAGCAAACTCACCGATATGTTCGCCGGCTATGGTGAAAACAGCACCAATGAAGACGCGGAGTGGGGCTGGCGAAGCACTGGGTTGGCGCTGCTCCAGATGGGGCCGCGTGGCCGTGAGGCACTCGAAGGCTTCCTGAACCAGAACGAGGACGCTCTGCTGGCTCACCGCGCCTGGCATGTGCTGAATGTGAAAGAGCAGGATTTTGATGTAGTCATCATCACAGAAGAAGAAGCCAAGGCCGGCTACAACGAACACCCCTCGCGGCGCGGATCTGCCTCCCCCTCCACTGTTGCACCGGCCGAACCCGTTTGGATGCCTTATATCGTCAGCAATTTCGATGACGCCGAAGTAACTGATGGTGAATTCGGCAACGGTTACGCTGAAGTAGGCCGTTGGCGTCGAGCACAACTATCAGGCAACGGCGCCTCAGGCAAAGGCCGGTCATTGCATTTGTCTGCAGGCGATGGCATGCAATCTACCACTGACAATGTCCGCCTGGACTACCGTGTAAATGGTGGCAAGCTCCGTGTCGCCTTTTCTGTAGAACTTGAAAAGCCCGAGTCCGCCGTGTCGGTTTGGGTGACCAGCTCGAATAACTGGGAGGGCAACCTCCGCCTGGAGATTGCAGGGGACGGCGTGTCATGGTTCGACAAGGATGGACGCGCCACGCTTGTCCCTCAGGTAATTGAGGCTGGCAAGTGGCACCGTTTCGAACTATTCGCGGATCTAGATCAGCGTAAGTTTTCAATCTCATCTGTAGATAATGGCCAACCCAAACCACTGGTCACAGGTCAGCCGATAGCAGGCAACCTGAAGTACGACGAGTATAACTGCACCGTATTTATAGCAAGTGGCCCCGCTGGAAGCGGAAGCCTTGTGGATGATTTTACCTACGAAGTCAGCAACCCTTTTGCCGGCAATAGCGCTACGAAGCACTAACCCCAATCTGATTAATCTCTGCCTTGCGCCAGTTGTGTTTAACAACCGCAAGCAATGTGATCCAAGGAGTAGTCTATGACAGCCACACTAACCGAAGCACCCACGATCAGTGATATCGAATTCAGCCAGCGTCTCGAACGTGCCCAGACGGCTGCCCGTGAGCGGGGCTTGGATGTATTGCTGGTTAACAGCAACGAGGCCGACTTCGCGAATGTGCGGTACTTTTCCAACTACTGGACGCTGTTCGAGATCGCCGGCGTCGCGATCGCGCCCGGTGGAGAGGCCGCGCTCTTGATAGGTCCGGAAAGCGAGACGTATGCCCGTGACCGCAGCAAGATCGCCAAGGTCCATAAAATGGTAGAGTACCGCGAGTCGGCAGACCCCGCCTACCCGGGCGTAGCCGTATCGACTTTCGACGAGGTCTTCAGCGATATCGGCGTGGATAAACCCAAGCGCATCGGCGTAGCGGGTTATTTAGTCACCACCGCACCGGTGCTCGACAGCCTTCGCAACGCGTTTCCCGACGCGACAATCGAGCGTGCCGACGACATCATGGTCTCGCTGCGGTCGATCAAATCCGAGGCGGAGCTGGCCTGCCTACAACGCGGAGTAGAGATCAGCGAACTGGCTGTTGAACGTGTACTCGCCGAGATCCGCCCGGGTATGACCGAGCAGCAGGTTGTCGGAATCGCACAACAGGCGATGTATGAAAACGGTGCAGAATACGAAGCCCACCCCACCTACGTTCTGTCTGGCCGCAACTCGACACACGCGATCTCAAGGCCCACGCCGAGAAAGTTGCAGACGAACGAGCTGATCCAGCTGAATATCGGGGCCCGTGTGTCGGGCTACTCTCCTAGCATCGGCCTGCCGATCTGCCTGGGCAAGATGTCCGACGCTCAGCGGGACCTGGTCGAGTTCGGGCTGGAAGCCCACGCAAAAACGATCGAGTGGATGAAGGCGGGCGTCATCGCCGCCGACGTGGCCAAGCAGTACCACCAGCTGTTTGTCGATCGCGGCTACGCGAATAACTTCCTATACGGGCCGTGCCACGGCCTGGGCATGATCGAGGTCGAGCCGCCGTGGATGGAGGCGGTCTCCGGCTACCCGCTACAGACCAGTATGACTTTCCAAGTCGATACGTTCCTCTACAATGACGACTTCGGTCTGCGCTGGGAGAACGGCGGACGTGTCACCGACGATGGTTTTGAATTATTCAGCGGAAGGTTCCGTGACATTGTCGAGATCAATTAAACCGGGGGCGGAAGTATCGGAGATGCGCCGTGCGTTATGAGATGATGCTGCCGCACCAGATCCGCAACGCGATCGACGAGCGGTGGCCCGTCGTGCTGCCGCTTGGTGTCCTTGAGTACCACGGCGAACACCTCGCGGTGGGCCTGGACACGCTGGTTGTCGTGCGTACACTCGAGCAGCTCGAACAGCAGATGAATCTAGTGATACTGCCCGCGTTCTATTATGGTGCGGGTAGTTACGTCGTCGAGCCGCCCGAGGGTAACGGTACCGTGCAGGTCGATACCGACGCGCTGGTCCCGTTCGGGTTGCACCTGTTCCGCAGCCTGCTGCGTATCGGGTTCCGCAATATCCACACGGTAATCCATCATCAGTCGGAAAATTTTACCGACGGCATGCCGACGGACCTGTCATTTAAGCTCGCGGGCCGGCGTGCGGTTTTCGATCACCTGCTCGCCGTACGCGGCGAAGGGTGGTGGGGACGGCAGGAAATGGCCGACTATTACGCGCAACACAAAGCGGGCGATGATCCATTCAACTGGATCAAGGCCCATGCTCTGATGGATAAACCGATCATCGAGGCGTGCGGATTCGACCACGCAGGCATGTTCGAGACGAGCCTGCTGATGGCGCTCGATCCTTCCGGTGTCGATGTGGACAAGCTGGAAACGGACAAGTGGTACCTCGCTTCCGCGAAAGACGCCACGGCCGAGCATGGTAGGAAAGCGGTGGACCTGATCCTACAGCGCATGACAGGGCTATTGCAATCATGAGCCGGAACACGACGCACGGACACAAAACGTGGTACTTCCCCGACGGCGATCTGCCGCCGCATGGTGGCACCGAACCGCACGGCCACGAGTCGCTTGTGATCCTCAACCCGCACGATACAGACGCAGAGCTGACGATCACAGTGTACTACCCCGACCGCGACCCGGATGTCATCCCGATCCAGCGCGTTGGTGCACGCCGGGTGCGCTGTATCCGCACCGACGAGCCAATCGACGGCTACCAGGTCTCGTTCGGTCAGTACGCTTTGAAGATCGAAGCGACTACGCCTGTCATCTGTCAGATCGGCCGGATGGACGTGCGTCAGCCGAACCTGGCCTACTATACCGTATTGGGCCACCCCGCCTGATCGATTATGATCCAGATTCGCCCACACACTTTTGCAAACATACATACATCTGTTTCGTAGCCATTGGCCCAATATACGAGCAATGCCGTATGATCAATCATGAGATATGAAGCATGCGTTATGTGATGGACAAAATTCAACCACATCGTATTGACCGAACACATTTACTGGAGAATCTGCTTTGCCTCCTCAGCTACGTCCTAACAGTATCCTCAATAAATTGCGCCAAGGCGAAGTTGTCAGTTGTACTAAGTTAAACCTTTCAGACCCGCGCGTCATCGAGATCGCGGCGCTGGCGGGTTTTGATTGCGTCTGGTTAGATGCGGAGCACGTCCCCAACTCGATCCGTGACCTCGAACACGGCATACGCGCCGCCCAGGCCTACGGGGTTGATGCGATCGTGCGCGTGCCGCGAGGCAGTTATAGCGACCTGATCCGGCCGCTTGAGATGGACGCAGCGGGCATCATGGTACCCCATGTGATGTCGGAAGATGATGCGCGTGACATCGCTCGTCAGACGCGGTTCCACCCGATTGGTCTGCGCGCGCTCGACGGCGGCAATGCCGACGCCGCTTATTGCCAGGTAGACCTCGCAACCTACATCGCGCACGCCAACACCCAGAAGCTTGTGATCGCCCAGATCGAGGACGTGCAAGCCGTGGAATCACTCGAGGAAATCTCGCAGGTCGAGGGTATCGATATGTTGTTCTACGGCCCCGGAGACTACAGCCAGGCGTTGGGTATCCCGGGCCAGTTCGATGATCCGCGTATTCAAGACGCCCGCCAACGTGTCGCGGAAGCCGCACTACGCCACGGCAAGTTCGCCGGCACCGTCGGCTCCCCCGCCAGTCTGAAGAAACTTACCGGCCTGGGATATCGATTCATAAGCTGCGGGGCAGATGTCGTCGGTCTTGGTGAATACTTCGGTGGAATCGCCTCCGGTTTTCATAGTTCAGCCGAAGTTGAGAAGACTCAAAGTGCCTACCGGACATGAATAAATGATACGTCACCGTCGGTTCCGAATACTGTATTTAACTTATATGCTGCAACCGCTGATGTAATTGCTTATACCAGTGGGTCAACTCAGTAGTAATCGAATAATCATAGAGCCGATGCAGAGACCTAATGTATTCGTAACAGTTATACACAGAATGGTTTACCCCGCCAGCTTATCCTGCATGTCGTGCGCCTCGGCGACGGCTTCGTTTGCCAGCTTGCCGTCTTTGCAGTTCAGCGCGGTGGCGAAGGCCTGATCTTCCTTGACGAGTTTGTCGATGCCGTGCTTGGCAAGACGAAGCGCGTAAGGCTGCGTCGCGTGGCAAAGCGCCTGCGTGCTCGTACGCCCGACCGCGCCGGGCATGTTCGCCAC
>JAPIWU010043272.1:0-17804 GCA_037576205.1 Pyrocystis lunula | reverse complement strand
TCTTTCCTTGACAAGGTCGTCGCCTCTGGCCCCAGTGGCACTCTACTGTCCGCTGCGGTGTGTGGACTCGAAGATTCGCCGCCAACCATGTGGGCACTGGGCAGAATGGAGCTTCTAGCCTTGCAGTTTGTCTTGGAGGTACGGGAGCATGTGCAACGCCATCATGCCACCCACCCCGATGCACCGTCAGCCGTTGTGGCAGAGTGCCTGGGCATTCCGTGCCCGGAGCCTGGCATCGAGCTGTGGTTGGACGTGCTCTTCGCTCCACATAAGATGCGTGTTGTGGGTGGCGAAGTTGAATCCACAGCCCCCGGCAGCGGCAATCGGTGTGATGTTCATCTTGTTGCGTGGGTAGGGACGATGGAGCTCCCGATCATGTTGGGATCTGCATACCACACTACGAACTGTGTCTCGAACACCGCGAGTATGAGGCCTCACATTCATCACGTAGAGTCTCGCATCCTTTGGCGGGGATACGGGATAGCAGAGGCTGCCGTCACAGCTGCATGCCGATCCTTGAGCGCAAAGTTTGCGTCGTTCCATACCTTCACGGAACACGAGGTCAGCGGCGGCGCAATTCCGCGGGTGCACCAATCCGTGCTCTCCGATGTGGACGATGTCATCGGCTCCGAGACTGACGCTGACTGGGGGTCCGACCACGACAGCGACTAGAGGTGCTCTTCTGCCTGTTCATGTTCCTCAACTGGCTTGCAGAATGGTTCGCTCGTGGAGGTACACGCCCCGGGGTCTGGTGCTGCCCTCGCGACAGTGCTGGGGCTATCTTCATGAATGGCTTTTTTTGGGTGCATGGCCTGCCTCGCAGGTACAGGGCGGGCACAGGTGCAGACATTGGTGCGATCTCCGGCTGGGCTGCTAAGCCATCGCAGCCTGTAGCTGTGGGTGATGAGGGTGCCATTGAACCAGGCGTGGCTTCGACACGCATGGTACCAGTTACCCAACTAAAAAATAGACGTGCATGTGTACGTAGATCGGCCCCACTATGGCCACAGACGTTGGATCGTGCACCGGTCTCATGCATGCTCGTGCTCTGCAAATACATCTGCTGGATTGCCGCACGCTCAATTCCTTCAAGTGTGAATAGGGTGCATATAATCAACACACATAGCCATGATTGGGAACTATATATCGGAATGGAGTGCGGACATTCATACAGGAGGCAGAGAGAGATAGGTAAGCAAGAGAGGTAAAGAGATAACAAGGTCGCAGTCAGAGGCATCGCTCAGAGACAGAGTCATAGACAGAGACGGACTGACAAAGAGAGCGGGCTCAAGAGCGAGGGAAGTGCGGAAGCGACAGAGAGAGACGGACATAGCGTACAATCGAGAATCGAATGCTGGAGCGGCTTCATGTCTGTTGTACCATAATACATTGGTGTAGCTTGGGGCTCAAGGTTGGAGTTGGAGATAGCAGCTCGGAATGCGCGAGTACGGCGGCGGTATCACTGCCCCCGTTCCCGAATCAGGTGCCGACAGTATTCCGAGTGCCGTCACGGCCTCCACTCTCCACTTCTGTCACAACTGAATAGGATGGGGAAGATTACCGCGCAACCGAGGTACGGCTGGTGCGCCGGCTCGCACCGCCCGCGTAAACCGGCGCAATCTGGGTATGTGGACGGTACTGGGCAGCGGTACTGCAAGACGTGCTTTCGCGTGTTGCACCCGCGATTATATGCGAGGAAGCAATCCCAACGGCAACTCGAATGCCGCTTTTGTGGGGAGATACGCGAACTTCAGCATGGTGTGTGCCGTCCGTGTGGACGTCGCCGTACCTGCATTGGCTGCAAGTCTGTCCACCACGGTGATGACATGCCTCTTTGTCGTTCTGCCGGATGCGGCAAGACCGCGTTATGGTGCTCGGCGTGCCACAACGACGAGGCCATCCGGCGTGGCCTGTGCATTAAGTGCAGTTCTTCAAGGTGCAGCGGGTGCGGTGGTGAGGAGGCAGTCCGTGTGGGTCTTTGTTCTCAGGCAGGCTGTTCGCGACGCTGGTCGTACTGCCGCAAGTGTGTGCACGTGGCTGCACTAGAGTCGGTAATGTGCAACCAGTGCTGGAAGCAAGCTGGGCGCCTCTGCTGGGCGTGCGGGGTCTCCACGCCTCAGACCTACCGTTCGTTTCAGCGCTGCTGTTGGGCATGCCATTCGCGGTTGTTCTGTGAGAAATGCAACGATGTTGCGGATCCAGCTGACATAATCAAGTGTCTCGCCTGTGCGAAGGCTTCTGCCATATGGTGTGTACCCTGCAATGGTAAGGAAGCGGTGCAGAGCAGCCTCTGCTCAGCGTGCTTTGCCAGTCGTGACCTATGCCAGTGGTGCGGTCGCCGCAGCCCCGACGTCAACGTCCGGCGACGAGCGTGCTCCACTGAGCAATGTCAGAGAGTGGCGTTGGGCTGTGACACTTGCGCGCGGGCGTGGCTACATCAGCGCATCTTTTGCGACCTGTGCTGGGAACGGGGCGGCCGCATGTGTATAGCGTGCTCTATGACATCTGCCCGAAAAGATGGAAAGTATGGTCGCAGATGCAAGGCGTGCTTCGGTAAGATCGACGTGGCGTGGCAACGCGAGCTGGTGGCTGACGAGAGCCGCGCATACCTGGCAGCGCGCGCCAATCGGCAGACGTGGACCGGATCGGAGCCGGGTCTGCAGCTGCTCATTTTGCCAGAATTAATCGCCCCACCGGTGTCCTCTTATCCTGCCCGGCCAGAGTACCTGAACCCAGCACATTGTCGTCTCTGTCTTCGCTCTGCGCCAAATTCTCGCCCGGGGGGATGGCTCGCTACGCACTTACGGGAAGTCCACAAACTCACGGAAGGGCAATACCGTGCGCGGGTGCTTGGGCGTGCTGTGGCAGAGTGGCCATCGCCAATCAGTCCTCAGCTCCTGCGGTCTCGCTTAGTGGCTTTCAAGGATGCGTTATGCGACAACAACTTTGGCCTCGGCGCCTGTGCTGTGTGCGCCAGGGAAAAGCGTCGATGCAAGCTCATGGAGGTATTCTTCCCCCCACCCTCGAGCGTGGCACCACCACGGTGGCTGGGCTGGGACCCTGACGAGTGGCGAGACGTCGGTAAACGTTGGTATGAGCAGGTGGATGCCCTTTTGAGTGCAGCTTCATATCTTGAGCACGTATTCCAAGTTGATCAGCGCTTAGCCGACGCCCGTGCAGAGCTCCATGACTTTGAGTGCGGCGAGTCTAGCGAGAGTAAGTTCCAGTGCGTCGAGGATGTGCAGGAGTGGGTTCGCCGTGTCAGAGCCTGGCGCGGTAACCTTCGTCGTGACTTAGTCGCGGATTGCGTTCCCTCGCCGGTAGGAGGTGGTTCCGCATGGCTCCTCTTGCAGTCTGGTACGAATGTGCTGCCCGACGGGACGTTGAGCTGTTGCCTGTGCGGGAAATGCAGGGAGGCACTCGCATCGAGGAACAAAACGGGGGATGCGCCTTCACCAAAGATGCCGGCGCTCGCCCGGGCGAACGCCTTATGGCGTGGCCCACAGCCCGCGGAGCTCGCGGAGTTATCTTACGCAGAACGTCGCGTCATTCAAATGGCACGCCTTTACGTGAGCGTAAAGCGCGTCTTCTTGGATCGGGCGAGCTATGCCGCAACGCCACGTGACGAGGCACCCCGGTATCACCAGCGCAACGTTGTTGCGTACCCGCAGAATCCCGACCAGGTCTTGCTGCTCGTGGGCCTCATGCCGCGGGACTTGTCCAGTAGCTTGTCCATCCAGTTCGTAGGCAGCGACCGATCGAGGCTGCGCTTCGAGCCTACGCTTATGGTGTCGGTGGAGCGTTTGCGCAGCGCTTTTGGGTGGCTCTCCACACACTGCTGGCCTTGGATGGAAGCAACGAAGTTCAGCGGGCTGCGCGCTGGGGCCTATCTAGGGGAGTACCTCGAGGGACTCTTGGCAGCGTATAAAGACAGCGTTGGAGGTACTGCGGAAGGAGTACCCGCAGATCTCATCCAGACTGCGGCGCAGATCCCGGAGGCTTCTGCGGCATCTCAGCAGGTCGGCCCGGCCGACGCTGTTGCCGGCGAGGACGACGACGGGGGCGAGGCGGTCACGGGCGGTCACGGTCCTGTCGACGACTGCGCAGCGGTGCTTGACGGAGGAACCGATGACCTCTCCCCTGTGCAGCTTTGGGACGAAATCATGAAAAGGTACAACGTCGCGCAAGAGTGTGAACGAGCTATCGGGAAGGTTGATGCGAAGAAGTACCCCTCGGAGAAGGAGCGCCTGCAACGCGAGCACGCTGTGGCGGTGGCGGCTGCGGTGGAGGCCCTCGCGCGTTTGAAGCACCGAGAGGTCCGGAGAAAACTGGAGGAGTATCGTCTAGCTGATGATGGAAAGCGCGCGCCGGTGCGTTTGACGCACGCTACCGAGCCGTTGTCCAGCTTCGATTCAAACTTCTGGTGCTGCTGCTTCGTGGACCTCTTTTGCCGCGGTGATTGCTTCGAGCGTGCGCGTCCAGGGACGCGCCGCACGCACATTCCGGATTACCGGTGGGCAAAGTGCTTGGTGACACGGGCAGATTGCCGGGAATGGCGTATGGACTTCGAATTCGTAGCCTGCCTCTACAACGTGCTTCTACGGCACAGTCAGCTCCGGGCCGCGCAGATGACTATGAAGGAGCTGGCACGCAGCGCGCGGGATACTGCTGCCCTGCACGAAACAACGGCGCATGACTTGATGGCTCATGCTCTTGCAAGCGGTGATTGCGACAGCGTGCGCCAGGTGCTTCGGAGGGCAAGCCTCGACGCAAAGGTCCGGAAGACGTTTGAGTACATGCAGATGGCTCAGCGGAGGGTGCGTGGTAGTGAAGCGCAGCGCGAGATGATGCATTACAAGTTCCGCGCCATGCGCATCTGGCAGGGCTGCTCCTCGCTTTTTTTTACGTTGAACCCGCACGACATCCGCAGCCCTTTGACGATGGCCCTTGTTAACGGAGGCCATTTCCGCGTGGAGGAGTTTTCTCTCGACCTCCCGGATGCTGCCACCGAACAATACCTTGCGGATTTACTCGGGGAGAACCCGCGACGCCTGCACGAATTTGCGGCGCAGGATCCTTCTGCGGCCACGAGGTGCTTCCACTACACCGTGAAGCTCGTCGTGGACACGCTTTTCAATTGCGCACCTGCGAAGCGTCCTTTTCCGGATGGAGTGCCGTCACGAGCAGAGCCGGGTGTCTTCGGTCATATTGCAGGATACCTCGGCATCGTAGAGCCGCAGATGCGGAAAGCCCTCCACGTCCACATGCTTATCCAGCTTCTGGGCTTCGCGCACCCGGAAGACATCTTGCGGCACGGCGACTTGCAAACGGTTGTCCGGCAGTTCTGGTATTTCGCTGCAAGTATATGTTTCCGGAGCACAGAGGCCTTTGCAAGCTACTTGCAGGAGCCGTCTGCGACGGATACCTTACGCCAGTTGCCGTTGCTCCCCTTGACGAAGAAGCAACGTGGTCTCATCGGCGAGGCGCGGGCCGACGAGTCCGTAGCAGCGCAGGTGCGCGCCCGTGGGTTGGCGCAGCCACCTATGGCGCCGCAACCTCGGGCTCCAGTGCATTTCTACGTTCCAAATGCGTACGGCAGTAGAGATATGACGTCTTCGGATTGGGCAGCGATGGCCGTGCGCGACGTGGCTGCGGCCACCGCGAGGACCGGCAATCACGTGTGCAGGCCAGACGTTTGCCACAAGGGCCGGATTGGCAAGCTTGGGTTTTGCCGCATGTTCTTCTGGCACTGGGCAAAATTCAAGAAGGAGGATGACGAACTCGGGGCAGCTCGTCGGCATGGGCTCCCTTTGCAGCCGCGTTGGAATGGGGAGGGGTGGCCGCCCGTCCTCGGCGCGCCGCCTTTCCGCGGCCTGCCAGCATTGGAGGTGAACCATCCCTTCCACTTCAAGATGACACCGTCAATGCTATTGGGGCCGCGATGCAACCACGACCTTGGCCTGATCCTACGTGTCCCTAACGTGGACGAGCTCTCTGCCGAAAGCCTTGCACACTGTGTCCAAGCCATGGTTGAGACCATGGGGGACCACGAATTCTATTGCGCCAATTACGCCGCAAAGGAACAGCCGCACATAGAGGGCTTGCTGCAGACGTTGTCGGATGGTGTTCGCGGTTTGGAGCTCGACATGGCACGGCACGCAAATGCGGGCGAGGTACCTGAGCCGCTTGAACGCGCTAGACGCCTCATGCACAGGCTCCTTTCGTCTACGAACCGACGCATGCACAAAGGGTTTCCCGAAATGTTGTCGTACCTCCTGGGGAAGCCCACTGAGTACTGCTCCCACCAGTTCGCCCACCTGGGCTTCAGCTTTCCCCTCCAATTCTCGCACTCTCGTTTCCTTTCAGTGGCTGGTATCCCGCTTACGCAGCAAGCGAGTGCCGAAACGGCCTCCCCAATGCAACCAGACCTGCGATTATCGGGTACCTCTGGCGAAGACCCGGTGGATGGTACGAAGGTGCGGCTTCAGCGTGTCAGCGCTGGACGGTTACACTGGGGTGACTATGTCGTCCGCCCAGCATCGCTGGAACATTTCTCAATGTACTTCTTCTTCGCTGCGTGTGATGTGTCGGTGAAGGATGACGTGAGTACTTTGCCGTGGTTGGAGCGATACTATGATGCAGAAGACAGTGCTATGGGAGCGCCGTCTGGCATGACACCTGTACCGGTGATGAGTACGCGATACCCCGATCTGCCACTTCGAGACCCGGATACTGGAGTTGTTATACACTCCTATGCGTACTATGTGCGGTTGCGTACTGAGGACAGCTGGCGTGTGCCTGTGCTCTACGGCAAGTTCCCCAAATCAGTCGCCAACGCGGGTAACGCGTATGAGCGGGGCGTTTATGCTTTGTTTATGCTGCTCCTTTTCCGGCCGTTCCGAGTCTTGGATGAGCTCTTCGGCGACATCGTCAAAGGGTCGAAACGCCCGACCGTGAATGAGGAGGCCTGGGCTCAGCTCTTCACAGAATACGAACGGTGGCGCCGCGACGATGTCGATACGGTAGCGGCGCGCTACCTGGATCGGTCGCCTGACACCGCGATTGTCGCACCTGCGTTCGACACGCCAGAGTGGTGGGCTTGTATGACCGCTTTGCGCCTGCGCAATGTGGATCTCGCTTTGTCACATCACGATGGGAACGAGTTCAACGAGCCGAGTGACATCATCCAGTTGCCGGCCACCCTCGCGGCACAGACCGCCAAGGACCGTGTAGAGGGGAGGGAGGACGCAGCTGGCGCCAGCGAGGCCGGAAGCGATGGTTTACCGTCGCCCCCGCATTCGCCACGCGATGATGTGGAAGATCCGAGTGAAGCCGGCAACGACCGTTCGCGCAGTAACCCAGGCGCGTACCCTCCAGTGGAGCTTATGCGTTGCGGTGCCCTGCCAGGCCGGAACACGCTGGATGGTTTCCACAACCCGCCGCAGGTCGTGGGGTCACGCTCACAGGAAGCGAGGTACGCGCATACTTACAACGAAGCTCTTCGTCGTGCCTTTGGCCCCGCCGACGAGCGACAGCCACAGCTCGCGGCGAAGGATAACGTGGGCATGTGCGTCCTCGGGAGCGAGGCAGCGGCGGCTGCTGCGAGCCAGGCAAAGTTCTTCAAGGACGTGGATGCGTACCGCCTTGACCCGGATTCGCCTGCTCCCGTTACTGCTGCGTGGCCTGAGGTGCGTGTCGCGACCCTCTCGACGACGAGCCGCGAGGCAAAGGCGGCATTGTTAGAGTACGGGATGCCGATGCGGTCGGAAACGACAGTCATCGAAGCCGCCTTCTTTCTCCTGGACTCCGGGAAGTTCGACATCCCGGATGTCGGTAGCGTCAATATCAAGCAAGCAAGGGCGTTCCTTTGGTGGGCATGCTGGCTCCAGTATCGGATGCACACGGACTGGTATGAGGCGGGGTTGCTGCACAGTAAACCATCAGAGATGTCCGCGGAACTGTTCCGTGATTTTCTGATGGCGCTCATAGGGCCAGGTGGAACCGGGAAGAGCACCGTGTTGCTGCTGGTGGAAGCTTTGATCGAACATTTTGCTGGCCCGGGCTCTGTGCATAAATGTGCTATTTCGAATACCGCATCGCGGTTGATTGGCGGCGACACCCTGCATGCGCTCTGCAAGCTACCGCGTCTCGATCTACAGAGTAAAGGTGCTAGACTTACAGCGGCCGTGCTCCAGCGCCTCCGCGGTAAGTGGCGGTCTGCAGTCGCATTGTTCCTCGACGAGATCTCTATGGTCGCAGCTGAGCAGCTTCTGCAAGCAGACGTTCGTGTACGACAAGCCAAGCAAAATCTCGTGCGCCGTTTCGGTGGTCTTGGAACAGGCTGCCTAGGCGACTTCCTACAGCTACCCCCCGTGGAAACACACAGCTTGGCGCAGCCGATGGACGACGGTGGCAACTGGTTGCACAAGGACGCGGACGTCCGGCGCGTCGCGTCGGCTGCTGCATCGGGCTCGGGCGTAGTGTCGTCAACGAAGGTTGCAGACAAGCATAGGATGCAGCAGAACGATGTGGAAGAGCATGCGGGTGGTGAGGCGAGGCAGGGTAAACAGCTCTGGCTTACGGTAAGGACAGTTGTTACATTGTCCGTGCCCATCCGAGCTCCGGGCGTGCTGAGTCAGCTCTTGGGTGAGATGCGGGCGGGGATGATCAGTCCGCAGATGTGGTCGTTGTATCAAGAGCGCATCTTACGGTCGGATGATGCGCGACTACGAGCTCCTCCTTTCTGTGATTCGCCATTGAGCTACATCGTGCACAGGCACAGCATCCGAGCGATGCAGTCGTATCGGAACGCGAGGGAGGCTAGCCTGCGTTTAGGGGTGCAGCTGTACATGGTCACTGCCGCCGACGGGGTTCGTGACAATGATTCGGGTGCGTTCTCGGAAGCAGTGCGTGAGGCAATGTTGCGCCGCGTGAACCCTCGAGCCACGCAGCATTTGCCGAGCTACTTGCCACTGTATGTGGGTATGCGGCTGCTGTTGTTCTCGAAGGACTGTGTCCGGTTTGGTTTGATGAATGGTTGTGAATGCCAGTTGGAGGGGTTGATCCTGGCGGACGACGAGGAGCTGCCTCCGGAGACGGTCGCCGGAGTCTACATTTCCTTGCAGTTCATGCCGGTAAGTCTCCTCCTACGAGTTCCTGGCGCAGCGTGGGTGCTCCCAACGAAAGAATTGCCGACTTTGCCTCCCCACCTGAGCCGCCGCGGACTCTTCCAACTACGGCCCAGCACTGCATACTTGCGTCAGTTTGTGGCGAAGGATAAGTACATCTCCGTGCGCCGCACGCAGTTTCCTGTGCTGCCGGCCGACACGAGGGTCGTCTACGGCGCGCAAGGCGAGAGCTTCAATGCCGTGATTGTTGATATGCAGCGGCCGCCTCGTATGGAGCAGAGTATACATTGGTTGGCATGTTATGTGATGCTTTCACGGGCGCGAAGCATCGACGGGCTTCTCATCTTGCGCCCAGCCACGTACGATGAGCTGAGCACATCGCCGCCACAGTACCTTGTTGACGAGATGACTCGCCTTCTTGCGTTGGAGGCTGAGAGTACTGAAGCTCTGTGGATGTACTTGCAGTCTTTGCCCTGCCCGTTGCCGCAGTCCGTGCAGGCACTTTTCGCGGCTGGTGCACTGGAAGCGGAGGCTATACGAGTTCAGTCAGCGCGGGAAGTGTGCAAGGTGGACATGACCGGGAAATATGGTCAAAAACGTCGTCGCGTGACTGGTAAGCAGCGTGACCCGCTCTGGGACCCATCATTCGTATCGTCTACTGCACCGTCCACCCGGCATACCTCTGCTAGAGCGCCAGTGCCACAAGCAGCATGTGCTGGCACAATCCTTGGCGTGGCTGCTGTTGTGGAGCCATGTGGGGCAGACGGCGAACAAGTTGTCGGGAAAGTCGAGGCTGCTCGCCCGTACCCAGTCGGCTCTGCTATACCGGAAAGGACTGATGTGGAGTGGCAGGCCGTTGCTGCGCATGCAGCGGCTGGACACTCACAACGTGGCCGGATCCGACAAGTTGTCGAATCTACGGTGCTGCATGAGGTACGGTCGGACCCTTTCCCCGCATCGTCTCCAGGAAGCCGTGTGAAGTTACCAGTTGTGTTGCCGGACACAAAGCGGCCCGGCCGCAAGAGGGGTCGCCATATCGCCTCACCAATGGTGACGCGGCCCGGGAAGAGCGTCTCACGGCGCTGTCATTTGCCGATGTCTTTCTTCACGAGGGGATGCGCAACATTGGGTAAGTTTGCGCGGAGAACGCTCGCGTCGCGGAGAATGCGACCTCGCGGGCTGCTGACCTACACGGCCTCCTTACGGACATGCGCCGCGTCCTTGGCGTTGCAAGCTTTCGTGAGCACTCATTTCTCAGGTGTTGCAACCGCCTCGTGTACCATTCGGACGCGGGAAGCTGGAGGCGGCGGCGACTGCCTCTTCCACAGTGTCGCTGCCGCATTGGAACAGATGTTGCTACGCAGCCGTGCTGCCGCACAGCATGTGCTTTCCAGGCTGCCACCTCACACGTTCCGTGGAGATAAAGCTCGTGCGGTGGCACACCTTCGTGCGCTTTCTGCACAAGGTTTACAGGCTCGCCACCCGGAGGCTTTCCTGGACTTTGTTCTCCGTGCAGTGATGGACCAAAGGCTGAACATGCTCCAGGATGACTGGGATCCGATTGCCGCATTGCGTCTGTGTGGGTTCGATTGCCTGCTGGGGTGCGAAAGTGTTCTGGCTTACGGTGACGATCCTGATGGAGCTCCTGGAGACGTAAAAATGCGGCTGGCCGTAACGCGACCAGAGCGCGGTGGAGGCGCGCGTCAGGAAGATATCGTCAGCCTGGCTCGGGGGTCAGAGCGGATGGCGCTGCTGCGTGAATATGTCATGAGGCACGTCCAAACGCTGGGGAACGCGCATTGGGGCGACCAGCGGGACATCTGTGACTTGAGTGAAGCACTGGATATTGGTGTCCTCGTGTTCTGCGATCGTTTACAGAGCGGCGGTAGCGAGTGCCTCTATAATGTCGGCGCGACCCGGAACACTTTTCCGTTCTGGATTGCACTTTGGTGGCAAGAACCTATCCACTTCAGGATGGCCGAGTTAAAATTTGACGACAAGGAACACAGTTGGGCGGGCAAGCCACCTTTCAGATGCTTCTGGCGCGATGCGAACATGCCCGAAGCCTTGAGACGCCACTACGCGGCGTGCAACCGGCTGGCGAACTGAAAAGCACGCCTTAGCAGTTGCAGTGTACGTACGAGGTTCATGTTCTGAGCTACGGAGCCGGACCAATCACCCCATTTGTGAGCATGAGCCTAGGCCTGGTACTGCTGACCTGCTACCTCGGCGTTTCTTGCGCAGCGAAGGATTGTGTTCTCAAATCGTAGCTCTTCTGGTTCTAATTGGTGTCGTTGTAGGCGCTTACCCGAATTCGTGTGCGGGTGCGTCCGCCGTTCCGAGACCGTGCGGCATCGTCGCGTGTGTTTTCCCGACTAGCTCCCTAAGCTGTGTTACCTCTGGCGCGTCCAGGCTTTTGCTTCGACGCTGTCTCGTGTCCCCTAAAGTTCCCTGGGTCGTTTATGTCGACCGTTTTCAACATGAGTCCGGCCTGCTGGTCGAGGGGGTGTCCGATCCTGGGGTGGGGGGGGGGCTAACCTTCCAAATGGGGCTCCTCCACAATGCCTGCAGGTGGGATGCGGGTAGGTGTGAGCCCCCGGCCCGCACGCGGCCGGCCCCGGCACTCACGAGTACGCGGGGGCCGGCGTTGCGCGAGCCAGATGTGACCGATTGACCTTTTGTGTTCAATGACTGAAGGACACGAGGCCCGACTGCCTCCGACTCGCTTTGTACTTACGATGTGTTTCGCTACACGGCTACCCGTTCGGCATTTTTTTCCGTAACCCTTGAGTCCAAGACGATTAGTCCGGCCCGCCTGACCCAAGCGATCTGGATGAACAAGGGTTTGCGCCCCGTTAAAGCCCGGCATCCCTTTGGAGCTGTCGGCCTGGGGCACGAGCGGGTCCGCAGGGCCGTACTGGTAGATTTTTGTGCGGCTGTACGCGCGGTATACGGTGCGTTGCCTCGAGTTTTGGTGTTCTGGTTTTCAAAAAAAAGGGAAATGTATATTTTCCGCCTGTTTTCTCCGGCCACACTGCCTCTCTGGCCAACCACAATAAAGACTCCTTGTTTGTGCGAGGCCATAACAGGATTACTATTGTGCCAGGTCATGAAAGGAATCCTTTACTACCAGGCCATAGCAGGAAGCCTTTGGTGGCTGGCCATACGGTAATATGTTATGATGTTTGTTTATTAGGAACCAACAGAATCCGGCCAGTAAAAACGAAGAGGCCGTTGGATATTGGGGTCGTGCTCAAAACGGGGCTCCCCTTAGGTGTTTTTCGAGGGAGGGGGGCCTCTCATCCAGGCTCTCCCCGATGGGGGAGGGGGGGGCCCAAGGATTGAGACAGATGCAAAAGCCGCGGTTTTAGAGACGGGGAAAATGGGGCCCCGGTCAGGGTGCGGGGTACCGCATCGAGGAGGCAGTATGCACTCAGCGGGGTGTCCTCGGAGAGAGGCCGGGGGGTGGGAGAGCGGGAGTGAGCACGAGAGACCTTAATAAGAGCCTGACCATCCCCTGCATTCACAGCCGAATGTACGATCGAGTGCCGTCACGGCCTCAAAGTATCATGCGCTGCGACTATTGCATCATCGATATTTGTTCTCGGTCCAAGCACCTCAGGGATTTCGCATTCCTACCCACCCCGCCTTCCTTTAGCTGAGTGCCGGCACGGCCTCGCCATTTTGATATTTGTCCTCCACCTCAGCTCAACCGCCTGCCGTCTCGGTCGTCCTCAACGTGGCACTCGGAGTATCCAATAGGGTAGCATGGTTCAAAGTTGCCTGAAGCGTACTGGAACAACAGACTTCGTCGGAATGGTCATGGCGAAAGCACGACCGAGTGGATGGTCGAGCGATACCCTCCTCATCCGGTTCGTTGAGAAAGAAGGCATTAGCACTGTCTTTGTGTGTACCGGTACTGCCATCGAACAATTTACCGTATGCGAGGAAGGACGCATTTATGACGTCGTGGTCCCCGGCAAGTGCGTGAAGCGAAGCACTGGTACAGGAAACCACGGGGTGCGCAACGTTCTGGAGGTTCGTATGCAGTACCCGTCCCCCCGCCTCCAAATATCGAAGAACTCTTGGTCCGCAAACATGACGTATGCGTTTGGCGAGTGGTCTGTGTTCAACCAGTTGCAAGACGGTAACTTTATTGACCTGATTGGTCGTGTTGTCGAAGACCCTCTCTCTACACCGGGGGACACATTGCCCAGGACGGATGTGGTCTTGACGAACGGGGACATGACGCAGACCATTACACTACTTGGTAAACTTGCCGGAACACGACTGCAGGCCAATGACGTTGTGGCGTTCGCGGGCGTACGGATGCGGGAATGGCGTGGCGAGCGAACTATGCAAACTGCGTACCTTACTGCCGTCGAAGTAAATCCTCCACAGCGTGAAGGTATCCCTGCTGTCCCGGATCTGGATGTGCAGACACCGAAGCGTAAAGCTTTGAAAATGACACCGCGAACTCCGATGACCCTGGCAGGAGTGGCTGCTTTGAAGGAGCAGATGATGCAGGATGTCCATGGGCCGGAACAGACGACGCCACCCCGAGAGTTCCTTCTGGTGGGGCGGCTAACTCCACTTACAGAAAAGTTCTTCGATGACGACCCTCCGATTGTCGGAAGTGGCAGTACAGAGAAGATGTGCTGGACGACGACGATGGAGGATGCAAGCGGATCGACCAGTGTCAAAGTATGGGATAAGGCTTGCCGGGAACTGTTCGGCATGACTGCAATGAAACTACGTGAAAAATGGGAAACAGGAGTGGAGCATGAGGACAAAATTCCGGAATTGTTGACCGAGTTGAATGCTAATCTTGACTGCGACATCCGTGCCAGCTGCACAGCCAAACTATGGTCCTACGGTGGCCGCGAGAAGAAGCATCAGGTGCAGGTGAACGTGGACGTGATTGAGCTGCCAGATCCGTAAGAAGTGCTTCTACGTGTGAGCAGCACGACATGACCGAGTGTGGCCGACGGCATAGTGTGCATGCCGAGACTGTGACTTTGGCCCGACGTTCTTTAAGATCGGGACGCCCAATGTCGGTTGTAAACACTCTCCCTTGGGTTGTGATCGCAAAAGTATTTGCTACTTCTCATATAGATTTGTATGTTCCTTTATACAGAGAGCGAGAGAACAGATGCTACAGTGATGGCTGTCAGCAACTGTGTATGTCTAGTTCCAAGACGGTGACATGATTGACGGTACATTTTCAGTCGTGGGTGTGCGCGTTTCCACGCGATAATACGATTTCGCTTCATGTTTTCGTTCAGATGGTCGGTTCGATTTCGAAGTCGATCTTGTAAGAGTCCTCCCTACTCAAATCTCCGTCGTAACGTCTGCCTCGGGCGATAACATTTACCCTTTACGGGGTTCCTCATTGATCCCCTGGACCGTCGCATCGCCGCAGCAGTGTGTACGAGGCGACCTCCATAGTCCTTCCACTGTGTTGCGAAGCTACGCGTTCTGACAACTTGTGGTCGAAGAACTTCCTAATCTCTGCCGCATACCGTCTGCCGTTTGTACCCAAGACACCGATGCAAACTGGTACCTCCGATGCGACGGTCGTGCCGCGCGTACGGACGCGGTTTAGACAGGCCCTCGATTGCGCGACGGCTTCGTTACCTGCACGGTGTCGTTGCCGATCAACCCAAGTTGTCTCCTTAAGCACCGAATTCCGGCGTGACGGCCCCACCTCGTAAACGTCGGCGGTTGTCATTTATCCGTCGACTTGCGAGCCCGTTTCGTAGGCCTCCTCCTCCTCCATACCCACAAACTCCGTATTCTGGGAACTGTTATTCATCATCTTCACCACCAGGTGAATCCAGATTTGGGGGTGGTATTCCTGGGAACATATTAGTACACCGACATGGGGGGCTAAAGGGCAATTATGTGTATAATGTACCATGTAACGCACATGTGACTGGTAGGCTCGAGAACATTTGATCGCTCCCTTTGATACTCCTCTTCGGATCAGTGTCTCGACGTGAGGCGAGTGCCGGCACGGCCTCGAAATTCTGCTTCCATCTGTAACTCACACCGTCCCGACTGCAGGAGAGGTGCCAGAGTCGTTGCTGCTTAACGGCATCTCTGAGCTCTCCGCCCTGAAGCGACTACAGCCGTACGTCTCTCGCTACACCCCGCTACGTGGTTGGTCCGTGGCATGGCTGCACCAGGTGGTACCTTGGAAGATGTCGTCTATCAAGAGCATTGGGCCATTTGCCAAGAGTATTCGCAAGTGGCACAACGAATGGCGTTCTACGCTGCGGTTTGGAAACCGAGACGAGGGTTCAACATACCACTGGAAAAGGCACGGGCATATGGACGTTTGCTGCCTGATGCTATTCAAGTCGAGCATCGGAGACTTGCTGCTGGAGGAGCGCCGCAGCGACTGACGCCAAAGGTTGTGTACGAAATGCTGTGTCCGTTGCAGCGTCCGGGACATGCACTGTCATTACGGGCTCTCCTGGATCTGTGTGTACCTGAACATAATCAGATGGAGATCACGACACGTGCCCTCAAGGTAGTCTTCGTGCCATGGTGTCTTCAATCCTTCCTGCTGCCGGATACGGATGTCCTCCGTATGCAGCTTGCCTGTAGGCAATGGAAACCTATCGAAACTGCGCATGCTCGCTTTTGCCGGTGGCTACTTCGTGCAGAAGCTTATACTGCTGATGCATCCCATAATGTCATCGCCTTGTATTCGGCCTACAATGCCTCTCGGTTACAACGATGCTTTTTGCGTCGTGTACAGCAGGCTCCATATTCCGCAGCCGTGGCCGGGAGTTTTCCGTTAGCGGAATACTTGAAAGGATCACAAGGATGCACGTGGGTCCCACAGGATATCGATGTGTGGGTCACCGACACCGTTGACGTCTATGATATCCAGCGTTTGTACGCGGACATGGTGGCGAAGCCTCTCGCTATGGACACGGACGTCGCGTCGTGGTACAGCTATGATAGCTCGGACGACGACGTGTCCACGACGACCTCTGCTACAGCTTGTGGAAAGCACAGACAAGTTATACTTTCCCGCGCCCGTGAGTGGATAATAGCATGGGAATCCGCACAGTCGCAGAGTGCACATGATGACTCGGCATTCGATGTATCGGCACAACTGTGGGAAACCTTGTCCTACTTACGATACACCGGCGACCCTGGGCCGTATCGTATCATACGAACGATGCGCCTGAAGCCATCACGAATGGCCGCAGCGTTTCCGTTCCTCCACGAACTGAACATTATTCAAATTGCTGTCGTCGGGGACGCCGCAATGTGGACCAGCCTGCAGGACCTTGTGTGCACCGGGTTTGACCTCTCAATTTGCTGTATGGCCCTGGAAGTTACTTCACAACTCACTTACCGAATCATTCTCCTCGGCGCAGACTCCAGTGATATCCAAGCGCAGCGTATGCGACTTCGAGGAACGGCTTTCTCAGATAGCAGGGTGTTTGGAGTGAATTCCTCAATGTTGCGAGTGTTAAAGTACCTCCGCCGCGGACTCCACTGGGCTTCATCCATTGATGAGATAGCAGACGTTGGGCGTGGATCGCCTTCGACTGTTGCATGCAGTCCTCTGACGCCTTGACATATTGAAACGGCGACGAGAGGAATATAAGTTTACTGCCCAGGAACTTACGTCATCAAATCTACAACTCCCAACTTTGCCGAACTCCTGATGTGCTATACAAGTCCTCACACGCTCCAGTCTGTATGAGAGTGCTACTTCGAGCTCTGAAATACAAACTGGCTGAGCGTGCTTCAGGGGTCTGAGCGGAACGGTGTCAGAAGATATCATCGGCCTGCCGCAGGTGGCAGAGCGGATGACGCTGCTGCTTGAATATGTTCTGAGTCACAACCAAACGCTGGGGAACGCGCATTAGGCCGACCAGCGGGTGATCTGATAGTTGAGTGACGCACGGGATATCGGATTCCCCGTGTTATGCGATCGTTTACAGGGCGGCGGTCGGGTGTGTCTCTACACTGTCGGCTCCGCCCGGATCTCTTTTTCGTTCTGGATTCCGCTCTAACCGCAGGAACCGACTCACTTCATGATGGTCAAGATGGCCTTTAACAACACGGATCGAAGCTAGGAGAGTAGGCCGCCTTTCAGTTATTTCAGGCGGTTCTCGGACATGCCCCAAGCCTTCGGACGCTGCTGCGCGGCCTGCAACCGGCTGGCTAACAGAAAGGCACGCTGTCGCAGTATCCGTATAGGTAGAAGGTGAATGTTCTGAGTTACAGTATCTGGGCCACTCGGTGTATTTGCGAGCATGAGCCTAGGCCTGGGATTGCTGACCTGCTATCTTCGTGTTTCTTTTGCTGCCAAGGCTTCTGCTTCCAAACCGTCGCTCTTATGGTTCTAATGGATGTTGTTGGCTCTGCCGAGACAGTGCGGTATGGGCACGTGTGTTTCCCTGACTTGCTCCCCTGGCTATATGCCTCTGGCGCGTCCAGGTTATTGCTTCTATGTTGCGTAGTGTCCCATGGACTTCCCTGGACCGTTTATGTCACGTTGTAACGGTGCCCAAACATGGCCTTGGGCCGCTTACATCACAAAGCAACAGTAACCGACCGTTTGTCGTGTGCTTCAAAGCCTTTTGGTTGAGGCGGGGGCCGATCTTGGGGGCCTAATCCTGCAAAGTGGGGCTCCTCCAAAATATG
>JAPIWU010042164.1:0-17877 GCA_037576205.1 Pyrocystis lunula | reverse complement strand
CGCTGGGCGAGGGGACCTTCGGCCAGCAGCGGCTCGAGGTGCGGGTAGCCGCCGACGATCGCAGAGCGATTCTCGCTCGAGAGACGCAACCCGCCCATGTAGAAGGCGTTGTATTTCGACGCATCGAGATCGTTCTCGGACACGAGCGCGCGGTGGGTGAGAAAGAGGACGACGGTCTCGACCTCGGACGGAAGCGCCTGTACGAAGAGCTTCGACTCGATCAGCGTCTGCCCCGTCGAGGCCAGGTTGTACGCCAGCGGCGCGCCGGGCAGCTCGCGGGAGAGGCGCTTCGCGTCGACGCCGCACATGGCGACGCTGTTGCCGAGGACCGCGACCCGGGGAGCGGCGTCCCGCCGGCCGAGCACGTCGAGCAGGTGGGGGATGCGTGCGATGTCCGTGGGCGCGTTGCGGACGAGCATCGGCATGAGCGCGCCGGCGCAGGCGGCGCCGACCAGGATCGCACCGATCAGCACGATCAGTTCGGCGGCGATCGATCGGGGCGGCTGGCCCGGAGGATTCATGCCTCGTGGTTGCCTGCGAGAAAGAAGCGGACGTGGTTCGCGGGCCACTGAACCTCGAAATGGTGGCGCGGAACCTTCATGGGATTCGAGACTCCGGGGCGGACCGTGCCGCGAACGGCACTGAAGCAGCCCTCGTAGCCCGCCTCGCGAACGACGGCGATGGCGGCTTCGTCGATGTCGCCGGCTTCTCCGTAGGGCCAGGAGATATATCGGCATTCGACGCCGAGCTTGCCTTCGAGGTCGGATTTCGAGTCGATGATCTCGCGCCGAAGTCGATCGTTCTCACCCGAGATGGCGGAGAGGCGAGCGTGGGTCTGGGTGTGGGAGCCGACCTCGACCCCGAATGTGGGAAGTTCGCGGGTCTCGTCCCAGCTCATCATCTCGATCACCGCCGGATAGCGCGTCACCTCGAGACAATAATTCCGGGTCGTCTCGAAGTCCGCCTCGATCATGCGGCTCGGCACGAACGCAATCGCAGGGATGCCGAGCTCCTTCAGGACCGGCGCCGCGTTCGTTCGGATATTGCGGAAGCCGTCGTCGAAGGAGAGATGGAAATAACGACCATCGATCGGCGTGTCGCCTGCGAGCATGTCGAAGGCGGTCTCGGTGTCGACGAAGGTTCCGATTCCCTGGAGCTCTCGGAGCAGCTCGCGAAAGCGGTCCACCTGGTCGTCGAAGACATAATGGCAGTAGATACAGCGCAGGAAGCGGTCGCCCTCGATCCGCGTCGCCGCGCCCCGCAGATGCAATACGGCACTTCGAAGCACGCCCCGCATCTGGCCCCCGAGTCCGACGGGTCTTGGCGCCGCCTGACGCCAGCGGGTTGCGTAACTCTCGGTCATCCGTGTCCCTTTGCGGTCTAGGCCGTCCCCGCCCTGTTCCCTCTCCGAAGGGCGAGTCGCGAATGCCCGGCAGTATATCAGGGTCCGGGTTTGCTCCTCGGGACGGGCGCCGGCAGTAGCGTGTTCTTGCGCGGGGTTTGCGCGAGGTTTGCTTGGGTGGGGTTGTCTCAGTCGATCGGATGGACGGGGCTCGAACTGATGCTGCGCATCGCGTGGTATGATGCGGCGCCCCGCCGTGGAATAGACACAGCCAAAGGACTCGTGCGCATCAATGCTCTTCAATTCGGCTGAGTTTCTCTTCGGTTTTCTGCCGATCGTGGTGTTGGGATTCTACCTGTTCAGCCGTGCCGGTCGTGGCTGGGCGACTACATGGCTCGCGGTTTCGTCCCTCTACTTCTATGCCGACTGGAAGGTCGAGTATCTCTGGATCATTCTCGCTTCGATCGGGGGGAACTATCTCGTTGGCCGCATCGTTTCGCCCCGCGCCGAGGGGGCGACGTCGCGACGTCGATTGATCCTTACACTCGGCGTCGCGCTGAACCTGTTCGCGCTCGCCTACTATAAGTACACGGATTTCGTCCTCGCGAATCTGGCGTCCGCGACCGGGAGCGATTGGACGCTGCCCGGAATCGTGCTGCCGCTTGCGATCTCCTTCTTTACGTTCCAGCAGATCGCCTTCCTCGTGGACAGCTACCGCGGAAACTGCTCGGAGTTCAGTTTTTCGAGCTACTGCCTCTTCGTCACCTTCTTCCCACAGCTGATTGCAGGCCCGATCGTTCATCACTCCGAGATGCTTCCGCAATTCGAAGAGGAGGAGACTTCGCGCCCTCAGGCGGATCGTTTCGTGATCGGATTGACGATCCTCGGGATCGGCTTGTTCAAGAAGGTGGTCATCGCGGACAATGTCGCCCCCTATTCGAGCGAGGTGTTCGCCCTCGCAGACGCAGGGCATTCCCTGTCCTTCATTCAAGCGTGGACCGGCGCTCTGGCCTACACGGTTCAGATCTATTTCGATTTTTCGGGTTACTCGGATATGGCGATCGGAGCCGCGCGTCTGTTTGGAATTCGACTCCCGGCGAATTTTTTCTCACCCTACAAGTCGGGAAATATCATCGAATTCTGGCGCCGCTGGCACATGACGCTGTCCCGATTCCTGCGCGACTACATCTATATCGCGCTCGGAGGCAATCGCCGGGGTTCGGGTCGTCGCTATTTCAACTTGATGGCGACCATGGTGCTCGGTGGAATTTGGCACGGCGCGGGTTGGAATTTCCTCATCTGGGGAACGCTGCACGGCGGCTATCTCATCGTCAATCACGGTTGGCGAGCCTATGCGCGGGCGAAGCTTCCCGAGGCCTGGGCGAGCGGACTGGCGTACCGGGGTGCCGCCTGGGGCCTGACTTTTCTAGCGGTCGTGGCGGGATGGGTCTTCTTCCGCGCCGAGACACTCGACGGCGCGTTGGGGATGTTGCAGGCGATGGCGCTGGGCGGACCCCAGGTCGCTGCCAGCTCACCCCTCGGAATCGTCGAGTTGGCGGTGTTCGTGTCGATTCTCCTGGGAACCCTCTTCCTGCCGAATTCCCTCGAAATCATGCGCGATGCGGATCCCGTAGTGAACATGCCCGAGGGCTGGGATTCGGACTTCGACCTCGATGTGCGTTGGCGCCCGCAGCCGGCGTGGGTCGTGGGCGTGGGAGCAATCACAGCGATCGCACTTCTCCATCTGGGACGGGTCAGTGAGTTTCTCTACTTCCAATTCTGAGGCGCCGGAGATTCTCCGCTCGTCCCAATGGGCTGACGCGCGTTGGGGAGCGATGCTCTTCCTCTTGCTGGCCACGATGCTGCTGCCGGTGGTCGCTGCATTCGGGGTGAACAGGGCGATCGACCCGCTCTGGTACGGCTCCGGCAATCGACTCTTCCCCGAGAATTTCCCGTTCAACGAGCGCTTCAGTAAAGGCAATCTCTTTCTGCGTGATCCAGCGAGTTACGACTGCGTCGTGCTGGGGAGTTCCCGCACGACGCTCCTCGACGGCGACAAGGTCTCCGGCTTCAGCTGCTTCAATTTCTCCGTCTCGAATGGCAACGTTTCGGAATACGAGACGCTCATCGAATTCGTTTCGGCGAAGACCGAAACTGAAACTCGTGATCTTGGGAGTCGATGCGTTCAACTTCAGCGACCACGGCCTGGGTTCCGGGCTGCCCGCCTTCATCCTCGCCCGAAACGATCCGCCGCCCGCCCTGGAATCCTATCTCTCGCTGGACGTCCTCGATTTTTCGGCTCGAGCGATTCTCAGCCGGGCGAGCCGAACCCGATATTACGACCAGGAGTTCAAGGGCATGGTCATGCCCGGCCGGACGCCCTTCGAGGCCGCGCCCGGGATCGACCCCGAGCATCCTTACGGCGGGCTCGCGGCGAGCAAGACCAATACCGTCGGTCCCTTCTACCCCGAACGCGCCAATGGGCTGTCCAGGCGAATTCGCCGATTGGTCCCGGAGGCGCGAGTCGTCGGCTACGTGCCCCCCCTGGCGGCGACCTTTGTGGCGCATATCGAGGCGTCCGGGAACCTCGATGGATATCTGGAGTCCCTCTGGACCGCATCGCGGGGATTCGACGCTTTCTACGATTTTTCCCTGGTCTCGCCGCTCACGTCCGATCCCGCCAACACGTACGACGGCTCACATTTCTACCGGGCGGCGAACGATAGAGTGGCGGCGGTCCTGGCTGGGAAGGACCGAGAGTCCGGGATCGCTCTCGAGCTTCGTGGACTCGATCAGACCGGCTATCGTCAGCGTTTCGAGCGCCCGCTTCGCGTATTCGTCGAAGATCGAATGAGGTGAATTCGCCGCTGGCTGGCGATGGGTGATGGCGCGTGCACATCGATTCTGGACGCGGGGTGAAATAGGTCGCCGGGAACCGGCTCTCCCGCGGAAAAGGGGTTGAATGAAGCCGGCAGAATGCCGATTCACCTACTTGGCCGGAGTGGATTCGCTGTCCAGGTGGCCGCTGTCGCTGTGAGGGGCGTGGGAATCCGGATCGCTGTCGTGCGGATCGGATATCGGTCTGGCCTGCGGCGGACCGGGTCGCACCGATCTCGATTCCGTTGAATGGTGTCCGAGGCCCGATTCCTTGGACGGCGAATGGTACGTTTCCGGCCGTCGGAAATCGGGCTGAGGAGAAGGGCAGGATGATTCGTGTAGGACTCGGGCGATGACGGAACCTTCTAGGGGGAAGACGCCCGGACATCGCCTCGCCGTGCTGCTGCTGAAGCTCTCGCTCGCCTCCTTTTCGGTCTTGCTCGTCCTCATCTGCTTCGAAGTCGGATTGCGGATCCTGGGATACGAAGCGATCTACGAGATCTATTCGAAGCCCTCCGCCCTCTGGCGCCACGACCCGCAGCTCGGCTGGCATCACGAGCCGAATTCGAGCGTCGTCTTCACCGGACCGAGACCCTGGCCCATCGAATTCGAGACGCCCGTCGAAGTGAATTCGATCGGTCTGCGCGGCCCCGAAATTCCTGACACGAAGGGCGATGAAGTGCGGCTGCTCTTCATGGGCGACTCGATGGTCGCGGCGATGGAGGTCGAGTACGACAAGATCTTCCCGACCGTGATCGCCGACGAACTCGCCCGCTCGACGGGGCGCCCGGTGCGCGCCATCAACGCCGGCGTGCGCGGATACGGGACCGACCAGAGCTATCTCTATTTTCGCGATGCGGGCAAGCGCTTGCAGCCCGACGTCGTCGTCTTCTTCCACTCGCATAATGATCTCGAGAACAATCGCACGATCCACCGGATGCGACGGGCGATGGGAAAATCCGCCTTCGTCCTCCGGGACGGCGAGAAGCTCGAAGAGGTCGGTTCCCCGGTTCCAGATTATCCGGCGTGTTCGGCCTATTCGACGAATCCCGACGGCGGGATCAAGCGTCTGGACAGCGTTGCCAGTCGGATGTTATGCCGGCTCCAGATGGTGCTCTTCGATCGGTCGGCGCTCTTCTCGTTCATCACGCTGCGCGTCCAGTGGGATCCCAAGATGTTGACGCGGCTCTACTACTGGGCCGTTCCGAATATTTCCGGGGAGCCCGACAAGACCGCGATGCTCGAACGTTCCCGAGATTTGACCCTGGCTTTGATTCTGGAGTTGAAGCGTGACGTCGAAGCTTTGGGTGCCAAGCTCCTGGTCACGGGCCTGGAGGATCAACTCGAAGACGACCTCGGCCTCGGTCGACTTCGGGAGCTCGGGCTCGAAGTGAAGCCGATTCCGAATCCGAGCGAAGAAGAGAAACCGCTGACACATTTCAAGCGCGATTCCCATTTCAATGAGCGGGGCCATCGGCGGGTCGCCGACTTCCTCCTGCCGGATGTCGCCCGCCTGCTCCCGCCGCCAACCCTCGACGGAGCGAATCCATGAGCGACGTCCGATGAGCGCGACCATGATGCCCGACCCCGAAGAGGCGACGAAACTGCTCGTCCCCGAGGCGCGTCGAGCGGTTCCGGTGACGCGCATCCTGGTGCTGCCCTTTTTTGGCGTGATCTACGCCACGATCGGAATGCTCCATCCCATCTACGGTCAGTCGCCCTTCAGCGTCGTCGTGTTGACGCTGCTCGCCATGATCACGGCGGGCTATGCGTTGATGTCGCCGAATTCGGACATCCTGGATCCGATGCGGGTGGTGAGCTTCTACTTTCTGGTCATCTACTGCATCGCACCGCTCGCGCTCGACGAGATCAAATGGCACTACACCCAACCCTTCACCGATCTCTTGCCCGGTGCAGTCGCGTTTTCAGCAGCCGCCTTTCTGATGTTTCTCGTCGGCTATCACCTCCCGCTCTTCGGGAATATCCCAACGAAAATCGAAGCGAGGCACGAAGGCTACGACCATCGCGTCGCGTCGATCGCCGGAATCATGCTGTTGCTGGTCGGGCTGGCGAGCTGGACGATGATCATCGTCCTCGCCGGGGGCACCGAGGGATTGCTCTACTCGGACAAGGCCCGTGGCGAGTTCTTCGTCGGCTTCGGATATTTCTTCTGGGGCGCGCTCTTCATGTTCCCGGGTGCGACGCTCTACTGGTCGTCGCGATGCGTCGGGAAGGATCGAGCGCCCTGGATACACGCCTTGCCGCTGGTGCTGGCCTTCTCGTGCTTCCTCATCCTTCAGGGCCGGATGCGCGCACTCAACTTCCTGATCCTCGGGATTTTCGTCGCGCACTATATGATCAAGCCGATCAAGCCGTCGCGTCTGGCGATCTTCGGGCTGGGTGGCGGGTTCCTCGCGCTCTTCATCGGAATCGCGCGAGCGCCGAGCACCCGCGTCGACGCATTCATGAATCCGATCGCGCTCCTCTCGACCATTTTCGAGAATCTGGGGGCCTACGTCTCGACCTTCCTTTCCAGTGATTTCTCGCGGATTCAACAGATCGCGCTGATCCTCGACAAGGTCCCGTCCTGGATGCCCTACGACTGGGGCAAATCGTATTTCGTGTTCTTGAATCCCTGGAGCCGGCTGCTCGGCTTCAGCGCATACGGCGCCTTCGAAGGAATCGGTCCGCGCCTCTTCCGGCTCGCGCATCCCGAGATCGGATTTCTGCCGACGGGTTACCTGCCTTCCTTCGTGGGTGAAGCGCTCGTGAACTTTCCCTGGTTCGTCGCCTGGGTGCTCTTCATCCCGTACGGGGTGGCGCTGCGATATTTCTATATCCGCCTGATCGTCCAGCGCGGCGATTTCTTTGCCGTGACGATCTACGCGATCGTCCTGCTGCAATCCGCGAACATCATGCTGCAGTCCTTCGGGCACGTGATCTTCGAGATGCTCATCGTGCTCCTGCCGCTGCTCGTCGTGCAGGCGGTGGCGAAGAAGGGGCGGCGAGGGAACGCGATGCAACAGCCCATGAACGAAGCGACCTTCTGATCGGCTCTTCCCCGCCGCGAGCGGGTTGAGGGCGGGTTGAGAGAGGGTTTGTAGAGAGGGGTGAGCAGAGACTGAGCGGATAGGGCCTTCGCGCCGCGGCTGACGCGCGGCGGCGCCCGCCCGATTCGGCGACTCGGCTCTCGCCTAGGGTTCCGCCAGGAAGATCCGGTAGTCCTCGCCGGGAACCGTCACCTCGAAGCTCCCATTCGTGACGGGTGTCCAGCGCCTCGCACCCTCTTGTTCGAGATTGCGCACCCGCTTCGTGCCCTCCGGCAGGGGAGCGCCGGGCATGAACCGGATGGTGGACCGCACGGCGGGCTTGCCGAGGTTGGATACGATGATCAGGCTGCGGTTGTCGTGGGTATAGGTCGTGACCTTGAGGTCCGGATCCCGCACGATCGCGTCCGCGTTCTCCCACCAGGGCGAGCGTTCCGCCTCGTCGAGGGAACCGAACTCGTCGATCCTGTTCATCAGCTTGACCATCTCGGGGAAGTCACCCATCCCGAGCCAGACGTGGACATCGTTGACCAATGTCCAGGCGAAGAAGCCTCGCTGGTAGCGCAACATTCGCCCGGGATTCTTCTTGTCCGTCGCGTATTTCAGCTCGGGGAGCCAGCTCGTGACGCCGCCGATCGGGGGGAAGGTTTGCGCATCCATCCAGCCGTCCGGGAGGGCGAGATAGTCGGGGGTGTAGAGGCTCGGATCCTTGCCGACCTGCTTGAAGGATTTGCCGCCGCGGAACTCGACGTTGAGCGCTTCTCCGATGAAGTTGAAGTCGGCCCAGGCGGAGAGCACGCGGGGTTGGCCGTGGGTGTGGATCGTGAGGAGGCTCCCGGGTCGCTGCGCCGCCATGCCTTCGTAGAGCGTCTTGTAGAACTCGCGAAGGTTCAGGTAGTGCCAGAATTCCGGCCGCGTGCGTCCGAGCTCCGAGGGACTCGTGGGCTTCGGCATGTCGGATGCGTATTCGCACATGCGCGAGATCGATCCGAAGTCGTAGTAGAGGCCGCCGAGATCTTCCTCGACGAGCGACTTCAGGCTCTCGTCCCGCAGCCATTCGAGATAGTCCATCCGCTCCATGCAGACGGAGTAGCCGTAGGACTGGCCCGGCTTCCAGTCGGTCTCCGCGAGCAGCAACTTCTTTTCGAGTGCCGAAGGAACCATGAGGCGCTGTCGATTGGCGGCCCAGTCCTTCGCCTTCGACTGAGGCAGGGGGTGACCAGAAGGCGACGCCGCGACCTTGCCGTAGGGAATGAAGCCGACGCCGCGTTCGGCCATCTTCTCTCGCAACTCGCGCTGGCGCTTGTCTCGGTGGGAGCCGGGGAGGCCGTTGTAGATGGCCGAGAAATGCGCCGGAAAGGCGATCCAGTAGAAGCGCGCGTCCGGCCGCTTCTTGAAGAGCGCCGCGGCCTGGTAGGGGACGAAGCGGTGGGATCGCCAGGCTTCGGGGGGCGTTCGCATGGGGGTCGCGAAGAGGGCGAACTCGTGAGTGAAGGGCGTCGCGACGTCGATCGCGGTTGCGGCGCTGATCGGGGTGATGTCGAGGCGGGTCACGTCTTCCGTGCGGGTGATCGAGATCGGCTGGTCGCCGCGGTGGCGCGTCCATTCGAGGTTGTTCTCGGCCCACCATTCGATCCCGACGTCGCGTCCCCCGACGAAGAAGGTCGGCGCGTAGGCGAATTTCGTTTCGCCCGCCGGGATCCGACCCGCCGAAGCCAGGAGCGCCTTCTTGTCGACGTTCAGCGCATTGTAGTCATAGGGGACGTGATGGTTGAACCATTCGACGAGCGGCGTCGCCATCACGACGGAGTAGGAGAAATGGTTCAGCGTGCGCCGCGACTCCACCGACGTCCGCAGCGAGACGCGGATCATGCCGTCGTATTCGAGGCGCGTCGTGACGAAGAAGTGGATGCCGTCCGCGAAGGCTGCGGCCTCGAATTCGACCTCTTCCGGGCTGGCGTTCTTGAGCGCGAGATTGCGAAACGTGAGGGCGCGTCGCTCGGGGGATCCCGTGCTTGCGATCTCGATTCGAAGGGGCTCCGCCAGCAGCTCCCTCCCCTGACTCTCGATCGACTGCGGCAGCGGGCTCGTCCGGAAGCGGTAGGTGCGCCCCCAAAGCGAGACGTCCCAGCCGCCGGATTCGATTTCTGCGACGACGAGAGGCTCGAAGGGGGCGGGGACGACGGCGCCGGAGACGCTGGCCCCGGCGACGAAAAAGACGAGCGAGCAAAGGAACGAGAGTCCCAGGGCGGAGGATCGAAGGAGTCGACTGAATACGGGGCGAGGCTTCGTCACGCGGGGTAGGATGGCCCATTGCCGAAGGCGTGCAAGGAAACGGGACCGGGCGGGAAGCGACTCGCGCGCGATTCCCGAGAAGCGATCGAGATGAAGATTCCCTGTCGACGAAAAAGGCGTAGGTTCTTTCATTGCCGTTTGGACCCAGTGAAGTCTCTGCTGGTTCTGGCCCTCGCCTGCTTTGTGGTCGGCTGCCAGCGCGACGGCGGTGCCGCCCCCGGCTTCGATCTGCTCGTCATTTCGGATTCGAACGGTGTGGGGTCGGGCGCTTGGCCGGAACAGTTGGCCGCGCGCCGCGGGTCCGGGGCGCGATACGGCGAGATCCAGCGACTCTTCAACGAGTCGCGCGGAGGCCGCACACTCGGAATCGACCGCGGCGGACCGGAAACCAACGCCCTGGGCGGAATCGATCGCTGGCTGGCCAAGGCGAGGCGCGCTTCCGACGGCGAACTCGACGCCGTCGTTCTCTGCCTCGGGACGAATGATGTACAGACGCGCTTCACGAGTGGCGATGCGCCCATGGAGAACCACGCCGAGAGCCTGCGGCCGGTACTCGAGACCGTGCACGCGTTCACCGCCGGCGCGTCGATCTGGATCGTCTCGCCGCCTCCGGTCTGCGATACGCCCGGGCGACCGATCGACCCGCGCTGGCGGGGAGCCGGGGACCGCCTGAGCGTCCTCACCAGGCAGCTCGGCCGGGTTGCAGCCGAGGCGGGGGTCCACTTCGTCGATCTGGAGGCTGAAATGGGATTGCCCGCTTGCGACGCCGTGGGTTCAGACGGTGTCCACTTGAACGCTTCGGGCCAGACTGAAGTCGCGCGGGTGATCGCGGCGGCGATTCGGGCCCGGGACGAGATCGAATTCGATTAGGCCGGCTTCCCGAGCTCCGCGATCAGGATCACCCGGAAGGATTCGAAGAGGCGGCTCGAATTCACGATCCGTTCGTAGGCGGCGCCTAACAGATAGGCCGGCCACCAGCGGCGCAGGTACTCGGGCCTTCCCTCGATCATCTCGCAGGAGAGGAGTTCCATCCCGGTTTCGCGCGCGAGGCGTCGCAGGTCGCGCTTCGTGTTGGCGCGGTAGCGCGTCGGGAAGGTGTCTTCGCCGCTGCGGCCGCGGGCGGCGTTGAAGCGCTGGTGAAAGGAGTGCGGCGTCACCGTCGCGCCGAGCGCGACGTAGTGCCAGAAATTTGGCGTCTTCGCCACGAAGCGTCCGCCCGGTTTCAGGACGCGGCGGGCTTCGAGGAAGACTTCGCTCGGATTGTCGAGGTGTTCGAAGACGTTGTCGCAGACGATGAGATCGAAACTCTCGTCTTCGAAGGGGATCTTCTCGCCGAAGCCGACGCGCCCTTCGTCGAGGTAGGGGTTGTCGACGACGCGCGGGTCCGGGTCGACGCCGCATACCCGCGCGACCCGATCCTTGAAGTTCATCTCCGGGACGATGCCGGCGCCGGCGCCGAGGTCGAGCAGGACGGTCGAGGGCGTGAGGCGCTCTTCGATGAACGCGTGGAAGAGCGAATCGTCCCAGCGGTCCGGAAACTCCGCGTATCGGCCTTCATCCAGCCAGGTCGATACGCGTTCTTGCAGACTCATGCTGTGGATCCTTTGTAGGGCGTACGACTGTAGGGCGTACGCCCTGAATTCGATTGGAGGAGGTCAAAGGAAATCGCAGGCCGTCGAGGTGTCGACGCCCGGGATGCAGGGACGGATTGGGAACTTCGATCGGCTCGGCATTCTATCCCAGCCGGTAGGCCGTCGCAGAAGGCGGCGGGAGTTGCCACTCGGTTGCCGCCCTCCGCGATGCGGCGACCCGCGTTCGGGGGCGCGATCCGCGCAGGTTCGAGCCGCGGAGTGCGTCCGGCAGGGCGCAGTCGGTTCGGGTATCGTCGGCCCCCGATGCAGATCAAGGACTTTATCCGCACGATCCCGGACCACCCGAAACCCGGGATCCAATTTCGCGACATCACGACGCTGCTGCTCGATCCGAAGGGTCTGAAGCTCGCGATCGACGGCCTGTGTGCGTGCTATGTCGAGGGGGCGTCGAAGCTTCCGGACGTCGTCGTCGGCATCGAAGCTCGGGGCTTCATCTTCGGCACCGCGATCGCCGACCGGCTCGGCCTCGGCTTCGTTCCGCTGCGAAAGCCGGGGAAGCTGCCGGGGGAGACCGTCGGGCGCGACTTCGAACTCGAATACGGCATGGACCGGATCGAGCTGCACGTCGACGCGATCGAGCCCGGGCAGAACGTGCTCCTGGTCGACGATCTCGTGGCGACGGGGGGCACGGCGGAGGCCGGCCTCGAATTGCTTCGACAGGTCGGGGCGCAGGTGGTGGAGGCGGCCTTCGTGATCGGCCTGCCCGATCTCGGCGGCGCGGAGCGGCTCGAGAAGCTCGGCTGCCCCGTGCGAACGTTATGCGAGTTCGAGGGCGACTGAGCTCCGTGCGGATCGCCGGCGAAGACTACCGATCCATCTGGCTCGACCGCGCGAGCGGCCTGCCGATGATCATCGACCAGACCCGACTTCCCCATCGCCTCGAACTTCGCCGCCTCGAGGACGTAGCGTCGGCGGCCGAGGCGATTCGGTCGATGCGTGTGCGGGGTGCGCCGCTGATCGGCGCGACCGCCGCCCACGGCCTCGCGCTTGCCCTCGAAGCGAATCCGAGTGACGCGTCGCTGGCGCTCGCCTGCAAACAACTGCTGGCGACGCGGCCCACCGCGGTGAACCTGGCCTGGGCCCTCGACCGCGTACGCGGGGCCATCGTAGACGAAGCGCCGGAGCGACGGGCGCAGCTGGCGCGGGACGAAGCGGTTCGGATCTGCGACGAGGACGCGGCGAAGTGTGAAGCGATCGGCGGTCACGGACTCGTGCTGCTGGAGGCGATGGCGGAGGCGAAACGCGGACCGCTCCAGATCCTCACCCACTGCAACGCCGGATGGCTTGCGACCGTCGACTGGGGCACCGCCCTCGCGCCGATCTACAAGGCGCAGGAGGCGGGGATTCCGCTGCACGTCTGGGTCGATGAAACCCGCCCCCGCAATCAGGGCGCGAGCCTCACGGCCTTCGAGCTGCGCGAGATGGGGGTTCCGCACACGGTCGTCGTCGACAACGCCGGCGGCCACCTGATGCAGCGCGGCCAGGTCGACGCGGTCCTCGTGGGCAGCGACCGCACGACATCGACGGGTGATGTCTGCAACAAGATCGGAACCTATCTCAAGGCGCTCGCGGCCCACGACAATCACATTCCCTTTTTCGTGGCGCTGCCGCTCTCGAGCGTGGACTGGGCGATCTCGGACGGAATCTCGGAGATCGAGATCGAAGAGCGAAGCGACGCCGAGGTGCGCGTCGTAGAGGGTCTCAACGAGGCGGGTGACATCGAGCGCGTGAGCCTCTTCTCCGAGCAGAGCCCCGCGGCGAACCCGGCCTTCGATGTCACACCGGCGCGATTGGTGACGCGCTTGATCACCGAGCGCGGCGCCTGCGAGGCGAGCCGGGTCGGGCTGTCCGAGCTCGTCGAGGCGGTCGATGCGGTCGGTGCGGTCGATGGAAAAGGTGGTCGCGGGATCGAAGGAGGTGTTTCGGCATGAAGAGTCCCCTCAGCGACAATCAGTGGCGCCCGAGCCGGGTCGTGGTGACGGGGGGCGCCGGATTCCTCGGCTCGCATCTCTGTGAACGCCTGCTCGAGCTCGGCAACGAAGTGTTATGCGTCGATAATTTCTATACCGGTTCGAAACGCAATATCGCAGACCTGCGAGATCATCCCTCCTTCGAGTTGATCCGACACGATGTCACGACGCCGCTCTACATCGAAGCGGATCGCATCTTCAATCTCGCCTGCCCCGCCTCCCCCCAGCACTATCAGCACGCGCCGATCCAGACCACGAAGACGAGCGTGCACGGGGCGATCAACATGCTCGGGCTCGCCAAGCGGCTCGGTGCCCGGATCCTGCAGGCCTCGACCAGCGAGGTCTACGGGGATCCGGAGGTGCATCCCCAGACCGAAGAATATTGGGGACGCGTGAATCCGATCGGGCTCCGATCCTGTTACGACGAAGGCAAGCGCTGTGCCGAGACGCTCTTCTTCGACTACCAGCGCGAGACGGCGGTCGAGATCAAGGTGGCCCGGATCTTCAACACCTACGGGCCCCGCATGGACCCGTCGGACGGGCGCGTGGTTTCGAATTTCATCGTCCGCGCGCTTCGCGGCGATCCGCTGGTCCTCTACGGAGACGGCGAGCAGACGCGTTCGTTCTGTTATGTCGACGACCTCGTCGAAGGCCTTGTCGCATTGATGGACAGCGCCCCCGAGATCACGGGTCCGATCAATCTCGGCAATCCGGTCGAGATGACGATGAGGGAGCTGGCCGAGGCGGTGCTCGAGCTCACGGGGTCGAAATCGCTGCTGGTGCACGAGCCGCTGCCCTCGGACGATCCGGTTCGGCGCTGTCCGGATATCGGCCTCGCCGAACGGACGCTGTCCTGGCGACCGAAGGTCGATTTGCGGGACGGACTGGCGCGAACGATCGCCTATTTCGACAAGCTCCTTGCGGCGACGGATCGCGCCTGAGGCCGGATCGCGCTCCGGCGCGAGACCCGATTCGGGCGGGTGCGGACCTTAACCGTGGCGAGAGTGGTGCCCGCGGTCTCGGTCGCCACGAGCGACAACTTCCATCGAGCGTCAGAGCCGCCTCTGCTGGGCGCAGTCGCTAGGCGCGGTAGTAGTCGCGGTACCAATCGACGAAGCGCGCCATGCCCTTTTCGAGGGTCACCTTCGGGCGGTAGCCGACGGCCTCGACGAGGGCGCTCACGTCGGCGTAGGTCGCCTTCACGTCGCCGGGCTGCATCGGCAGCATGTTCTTGACGGCTTTGCGGCCGGTGCACTCTTCGATGATCTCGATGTACCGAAGCAATTCGACGGGGCGTTCGCAGCCGATGTTGAAGATGCGCCAGGGGGCGTTGCTGCGGGAGGCGTCGGGTTTCTGGGGGTCGTATTGGGGCTCCGGTTCAGCGGGGCGGTCGCTCGTGCGCACGACGCCTTCGACGATGTCGTCGACGAAGGTGAAGTCGCGCTGGTGATCGCCGTGGTTGAAGACGTCGATCGGTTCGCCGGCGAGGATGCGCTTCACGAAGAGCATCGGCGACATGTCGGGCCGGCCCCAGGGTCCGTAGACCGTGAAGAAACGAAGCCCTGTCGTCGGGATCCGGTAGAGGTGCGAATAGGTGTGTGCCATCAGCTCGTTGGCGCGTTTGGTCGCCGCGTAGAGGCTGACCGGATGATCGACGGCGTCGCGTTCGCTGAAAGGCGTGCGTGTATTTCCGCCGTAGACCGAGCTGCTCGAGGCGTAGGTGAGGTGCGCGACATCGTGATGACGACAGCTCTCGAGAATATTCAGGAAGGCGCCGAGGTTCGCCGAGCCGTAGGACTGGGGCTGGTCGATCGAATAACGCACCCCCGCCTGGGCCGCGAGGTGAATCACGCGCTCGGGTTTTTCGCTTTCGAAGAGGGCGTGGGTCCTCTCGGTGTCGGCGAGATCGAAGGTGTGCTGACGAAAGCCCGCTTGCGTCGAGATCCGTTCGAGGCGGGCCTTCTTGAGGGAGACGTCGTAGTAGTCGTTCAGATTGTCGACACCGACGACCTCGTCTCCGCGGGAGAGCAAGGACTCGACAACCGCCGCGCCGATGAAGCCCGCGCTTCCCGTCACCAGAATCTTCATGACCTCGTTCGTCGCCCCCTGCGAGCGGTGTCCTCCGATCGGAACCCCCGCCCTCGCACTCTTCATCGTCCGAACAGCGGGTCCTCTGAGGCCGATTTCGACCGTGCCACGAGAGGCGACCCGCGTGCTTCGTGTGAATTCCTGCGAGGCTAGCAGCCGGGCCCTGCGACAACGGGCCCCCGGCCGTCGGATTCCGCCCGTCCGCCGGTGACGGTCGGTGTTCCCGCTCACGAGTCTCCGGGGCGTAAGAGCGGTACCATTCCGGAGCTGCGCGATTCTGCGGCCAGCGAGCCGGGAGAGGCCGACATGTTGGTTGCCCGCCGAATGTCCGAGCGCGCGTTGCTGCGACCGTCGTCGAACACGTTACCGGTGCTCGCGGTCGTGGTCGGTCTCGGCCTGGTCCTCGTCACGCTCGGTTGTCAATCGGGCCCCGTGCGTGCGTTCCAGGGCGCAAGACACTATGCCGCGGGATCGGAAGCCCTCGAAAGTGGCGATAGCCGGGCCGCCCTCGGCGAACTCATCGAAGCCGCGCGCCTGGTTCCCCAGGCTTCGGAGATCCAGAACCATCTCGGCCTCGCGCTCTGGGCGGAGGGTGAAGTCGAGCCCGCGCGCAGGGCCTTCGAACGCGCCGTCGAACTGGACTGCGACAACCAGGCGGCGCGGGGCAATCTGGAACGCTTGACAAAGGCGCCGCAGTCGGGCCCCTTCGCGGATCGGCGGCGCGCGAGGGCGAACGAGGAACAAGAGACGAGTCCGACGGCAGGGGGAGGTGAGCGGGATGGCGGATGACGACCGAAAGCTGACCTACAGCGAACGCGACAAGATGCGGCGTGAAGGTGGAGGCCGTCCGAAGAGCGGTCACGCCCGGGCGGCGGAAGCGGATCGTGCGAGGCAAGCACTGAAGGTGGCGGATTCGCTCTTCGTGCACGACGGCGCCGGGGACGAAGGCAAGGCGCTCGCTGCCGCAGTGCGCGCCGCTCACGGAAGCGCCGACCTGGCCGGGGCGTGTCGCGCCTATTTCGATTCCGAGGGGCCGCCGACCACGCTCGACCTGGCCTCGATCTTTCTCGACGCGGGCGAAAAGGACCTGAGCCTGGCGGTTCTCGATGAGTTGTTGCGACAGAAGTCGGCCGGATCCCTCGAGCTCGAGGGCGGGCTCAAGCGTCAGGTGCGGATCCTCTCGGAAGACTTCGACGACGATCTGGCCTCGCGAGCCGAGGAGCTGCTCGAATAGGACTCGCAGAACCGGCCCGGCGCGAGAATGTGGCGGGCAGGAGTGATACGCTCTCGCAATGGCCCACGAAGCCGAAGTCAAGGCCCTTGCCGCCTACCTCGAGAAGAACAATCTGAAGCAGACGAAGCAGCGCGAGCTGATTCTTCAGACCTTCCTCGAGGCCAAGCGACACGTCACGAGCGAAGACCTCTATCAAGCCGTTCGAGACGAGCACTCGAATATCGGGTACACGACCGTCTACCGCACGATGAAGCTGCTCGTCGAGGCGGGGCTCGCGACCGAGCGACATTTCGACGATGGGATCACGCGCTACGAGATCGAGCAGGAACACCACGATCATCTCGTCTGCATCAAGTGCGGCCGGATCCAGGAATTCGAGTGCGAGATGATCGAGGACACGCAGAAGAAGATCGCGGCGCATCACGGCTTCGAAATCCTGCGGCACCGCCACGAACTCTACGGACACTGCCGGGACTGCCGGGACGGCAAGGACTGAGCCTCGGGACCGGGTTCGTCGCCGCGCAGTCCGCCTCGAACTAACCCTCGAAGCGCGGGAGTTCTCGGGCCTCGAACTCCGAGAGGGCTCGCCCCGCCGCATCCTTGGCCGAGACCGAAGGCGAGTCGACGGGCCAGGGCACGGCCAGCTCGGGGTCGTCCCAGGCGACGGTGATCTCGGAGGTCGGATCGTAGAGATCAGTGCATTTGTACTGGAGTTCGGCGACCTCACTCGTCACGCAGAAGCCGTGGGCGAAGCCAGCCGGGATCCAGAGCTGTCTGAAGTTGTCGGCGGAGAGCGTCACGCCGACGTGGCGTCCGAAGGTCGGGGATCCGACGCGGATATCGACGGCGACATCGAAGATCTCACCGACGGACGCGCGCACGAGCTTGCCCTGCGGCCGCTCGAGCTGGGCGTGCAGGCCGCGCAGGATGCCGTGGCTGGACCTGCTGTGATTGTCCTGGACGAAGCGCGCGTCGACGCCGCCCTCCGCGTATTTCTCGGCGTGCCAGGTCTCGACGAAGAAGCCGCGTTCATCGCGGTGGACGTCGGGCTCGACGATCAGGATCTCCGGGAGATCGGTCGGAGTGAATTTCAAGTCGGGCGCTCCTCGCCGTGATCATGCCACGGATCGGACGGCGAAACCGGCCAGGCCGGCGCGCCACATCGACGGGGGCCGGAGCAGGGGTCCGCTGGGCGGCTGGGCGGTTGGGCGAAGGTCAGCTGAGGAGCATCGAGACCGGCGTGTCCCGGAAATTTCCGGTGAGCCGAATGCGACCCGAGCTGAGCATGTAGGTGACGGTCGCGAGAACCTCTTCCTCGGTCTCCGCGAATTCGCTCACGGCTTCGACCAACTCGAGCAGAGTCACCGGCTGC
>JAPIWU010041056.1:0-18002 GCA_037576205.1 Pyrocystis lunula | reverse complement strand
TCGCCCCTCGAAGTCAAAGGCTGGTCCGGGGAGGACATCCCGGTCCCGATCTACGCGGAAGATCTCGTCGAACTCGGACCCCGCGGCGAGAGCCTCGGTCGCACCGTGACCGAGGCGGATCTCGTCGGCTACACGAACTTCACCGGCGAGCTGAATCCAGCCTTCCTGAACCAGGAGTTCGCGCGCGCAGGACGCTTCGGCGCACGCATCGCGCCGCCGATGTGGACCTTCTGTCTGGCCTTCGGGGACTACCTGCGCGATCTGCTCTCGGTCTCGATGCCGTCCTCGGGATTCGCAGGGCACCTCGGGGACTCATGGCGATCCCTCGCGCCGGTCTATGTCGGAGATACCCTGCGGACGCGGCACCGCCCGATCTCCTACAAGCCCTCGGGCAGCCGACCGGAGATGGCGATCGTCGAGTTCGGCATCCAGGTCTTGAACCAGCGAAACGAGATCTTTCAGGACGGTCGCGTCGCGATGATGATAAGCCGACGCGGCGATTATTAGGTCGGGGCACCGAGGCGGGCGCTCTCCCTGCGCTAGCCGCAGGGGGGGATTCCGATATGCTCGCGCCTCGCCTTCGGAAGACCGGGAGGTCGCCTTCGAAGGTCAAGCCAGAACAGGGGAATGCTGAATGCGCCTTTCGGGAAAACGAGTCCTGGTCCTCGGAGCTTCGTCGGGGCTCGGAAAAGCCGCGGCGGTCGAAATCGCCGAGCAGGGCGGACGTGTCTGCGTCGCGGCGCGACGCGTCGATCGGCTCGATGAAACGGTCAAGGAAGCCGGCAACGGAGCTTTCGCGCGGTCCTGTGACGTGCGCGACGAGGCCTCTTGTCAGGAAGTCGTCGAGGAGGCGGTCGATGTGCTCGGGGGGCTCGATGCGGTCGTCTACTCGCCGGGCGTCTCGACCTTCGGTCCGATCGAAGACATCACCGGAACCGATTGGCGGGAGGTCCTCGAAACGAACCTGATCGGAGTCGCGCTGATCCTGAACGCGGCCATCCCGCATCTCGAGCAGACGCGGGGCAAGGTGGTCGTGATCTCCTCGATCGTGATCGACGACTCGCCGCCGCGTCCCTTCCAGGCGACCTATGTCGTGAGCAAGCGCGCTCTCGAAGCGATGATCGAAGCCTGGCAGGGTGAACATCGAAGCGTCGCGTTCACATCGATCGCGAGCGGCGACGCGATGTCCGAATTCGGACACGGCGAGGACATGGACAAGATGCTGCCCATCGTCGAGCGCTGGAGTCAGCTCGAATATCTCTACGGCCGCATGATGGATCCTCGGGCCGTCGCCGAACAAGTCGTGAATGCGCTCGCCTCCCGCGAGACGATCCGGCGCATCGCGATCACCCCTTCCTATCCCGACGCTTCCGAGACCCCGGGGCCCGACTGGGCCAAGGCCGAGATCGAACAACAACGCGGCGGATCCAAGACAGACGATCACGACAACCAGAAGGAATCCTGATGAAGCGAATCGAGTATGCCGGCAGCGTTCACGACGAAGAAGAGATCGAGGCCGTCGTCTCGGTTCTGCGCGGCGGCGCGACGGCTCTGCGACTCGGAAAGCACACCCGCGAAATGGAACGCCTCGTCGCCGAAGCCTTCGGCAAAGAGCGCGGCATCATGGTCAATTCAGGATCCTCGGCGCTCTATCTCGCCGTCGAACTCCTGGGTCTCGATCCCGGCGACGAGGTCCTGACCTCCGCGCTCACCTTCTCGACGGACATCGCTTCGATCCTGCGAACGAATCTCGTGCCCCTTCTCGTCGACGTGACCGAGGACACCTACCAGATCGACGTCGACCAGATCGAGTCCGCGATCGGGCCCCGCACGAAGGCGATCCTGGTGCCGAACCTGATCGGGAACTGCCCGAACTGGGACGATATTCGCGCGATCGCCGATCGCCACGACCTCCAGGTCATCGAGGACTCCTGCGATTGCCTGGGGGCGACCCTCGACGGCACGCCCACCGGCACCCGCTCCGACATCACCGTCACGAGCTTCGCCCTCTCGCATATCATCACCGCGGCGGGGACCGGCGGCATGGTCTGCCTCGACGATGAAGCGCTCGCCGACCGGGCCCTCACACTCCGGCGCTGGGGGCGCCGCAGCGAACCGAAATTCTTCGGCTCCCAGAAGGGCACGCGCACCTTCTTCAGCGACCTCGACGGGATGGAATACGACGACCTCTTCATCTTCGACGAAGTGGGTTGGAACTTCGAGCCGAGCGAGCTCTCCGCGGCCTTCGGCTGTGTGCAGATGAAGAAACTCCCGGGCAACCTTGCCCGGCGCCAGCGCAACTTCTCGATGCTCAGCGAGATCCTGGCGAAGCGCCCCGACGTCTTCGTCTTGCCACGGCTCACCCCCGGCGTCGAGACCGGCTGGCATATGTTCCCGTTCCTCATCAAGCCCGAGTCCGGCGTCTCCCGCGGCGAATTCCAGAAGCACATGGAGGGCCACGGCATCGACACCCGGATGGTCTGGAGCGGCAACGTCGCCCGGCAACCCGCCTTCAAGGACAAACCCCACCGCATCGCCCCGGGCGGCCTCGGCAACTGCGACGAGATCATGAAATCGGGTCTCATCCTGCCCTCCAATCACGGCATCGACGACGAGGGCATCGCATATATGGGCGGAGTGATCGAAGACTTTTTCGCGTAGCTGGCCCCGCGGAATGTCCGTTCCGGAGGTTGAAAACCGTCGCGGAGGTTTGACCCCACGCGGTGACAGCCAAGGATGTCATCTTGCGCGTACCACCGAAGAGCACGAGGCAATGGTTCTCATACAGGAGTCGAAATGACCCAAAAACAGCGATCAGGACTTATCGGCCTCTTGTTCATTGGTCTACTTCTCGGCTGCAACACCCAGGCGAAATGGACCTATCCGGTCAACCCCAACAAACTGCACAAGACGATCGCAGAGCAGTCGGATCTCGTGATCGGCGTGTTGCCATTCCGGGAATCGCGTCCCGTGACCAATCAGGCGGCGACCGTGCTGCTCTACTTGATTCCGTTGATGCCCTACGGATCAGTCAACTACGAACGACCCGAGGCGGCAAAGACCTTCAATACGATTTCTGAGTACCAGTTTCAGCTCGACGAAGACCTCGGCAAAGCCGCCACGCGCTCACTCGAGTCCTCCGGACTCTTTCGGCGGGTCTACTTCACGCTGGGCGGCGAGACCCGCGAATCCAATTTCATGTTCCGGGGAACTGCTCATCGATCTCGCTACAAGGGCACGATCTATTCCTATGGGTTGAGCGCGTTCGGGCCGCTGCTTTGGTACATCGGACTCCCGGCTGGCTCGTCTCTCAACGAGGTCGACTTCGAGTTCGAGCTGGTCTCGAAAGAAGACGAGGTCGTATGGTCCTTCCGTGACGGAGGCACACACAAGATCACCCAAGGTCTCTACTACAACTTCGGAAACGACGCGCTCCACTTCGCAACGTTGATGGAGACTGCAATGAACAACGCGCTTCGCGATCTGGAGGACAAACTGCCAGCACTGATCTCGGGTTCGAGCGCCGCCGCTCGAAACTAGATTCTTGTGGCGCTCGGTGGCGGGGAGTAGAACCGACGCTCAACGCTCGGAGGACCGCTTCGAAGCCTCGAGGGACACCTGGTGTACGACGCCGTTGAAGCCGAACTGCGGTGGGTAGTCGCCCGCCGGTGAGCCCGTATCGGTTCCGACATCGAAGGTCTCATCGATCGAGAAGATCGCCGGCGCACTGCGCTCGATGCGTCCCTTCGCCACGGTCTTGCCATCGACGCGCAGATCGATGTCCGCGCCGCGCCCGTATCCTCCGCCGTCGTATTCGAAGCGGACCTCGACCCGGGTCTTGCCGGGGGCGAGGGACTCCGGACCGACGACCGTCGTGACGGTCTTGCCGAAGAGATTGTAGACATACGCGGGTCGTCCTTCCGACGTCACGTAGAGCGCCCAGCCCGCGCCGACTCCGCCCTGGGTCGCGAGCACGCCCTCCGCTCCGCCCTCGGGCACTTCGATCGACGCGCTGATCCGGTGGTCCCGGTTCTTCAAGTCCGGCACGGCGGATTCCGGGAGTCCAACGGCGCCTGCTTTGTAGGTCACTTCCCATCGGTCCGTCCCGAGCGACGGAACGGCCTCTTGCCCCGCCGGTCGACCGCTGATGGGAAGAACTTGATTGATCCCCGCTTCGGCCCAGAAGAGATTCTGCATTTCGCGCAGGCGACCCGGTTCCGTCGCGGCCAGATTCCGCGACTGGCTGAAGTCGCTGCGCAAATTGTAGAGCTCCCATTCCTCGGGACCGGTATCCGTGGCCTCCGAGATCAATTCGCCCCAGGGCACCCGCGCGCGGTTGCGCGACGACGCCATCCAGCCCTCATGGTAGATCGCACGGTTGCCCAACACCTCGAAATACTGCGTCGTATGGCGCTCCGGCGCCTTCCCATCGTCGAAGCTGTAGACGAGGCTCGTCCCGTTCATGGGGCGCTGGGGCACGCCGTTCACTTCGACCGGCGCGGCCACACCGACGGCTTCGAGGATCGTCGGAACGATGTCATTCACGTGCGAAAACTGGCTCCGCAGGCCGCCCTCGCGACGAATGCCCTTCGGCCAACTGACGACCAGCGGATTTCGCGTCCCGCCCAGATGGGACGCCACCTGTTTCACCCATTGAAAGGGCGTGTTCGTCGCCCAGGCCCAGCCGGCCGAATAATGTGGATAGGAATCGGTGCCGCCGATTTCGTCCAGGCGCTCGAGAAGCTCCGCCGGCGTCTGGATCACGCCTTGGATGCGGCCCAGCTCATTCCAGGTTCCGTAGTCTCCGCCGCCTTCGCCGCTGCCACCATTGTCGCCGACCACGTAGAGGATCAGGGTGTCGTCGAACACGTCGAGTTGGCGAAGCGTGTCGAAGACCCGGCCGACTTCTGCGTCGGTATGCGCGAGGAATCCCGCGTAGACCTCCATCAGCCGCGCCGAGACTCTCTTCTCCTCGGGTGACAAGCTCGCCCACGCACGCAATTCCTTCGGTCGAGGCGTGAGCTCCGCATCCTCGGGTACGATGCCGAGGTCTTTCTGGCGCGCGAAGATGCGTTCCCGGGCGACATCCCAGCCTTCGTCGAATTGGCCGGCGAATCGCTCGATCCATTCCTTCGGCGCTTGCAGCGGCGCATGCGTCGCCCCGGGCGCCAGGTAGACAAGGAAGGGCTGGTCCGGCTTGAGCGATCGTTGCAGCTCCAGCCATTCGCTCGCCTGATCCGCCAGGTCCGCCGTCACATGATAGTCGTCCCCGGGCGGCCGCGACGTGGGCCGGGTTCCCCGATAGAGCGTCGGTTCGAATTGATGCGTTTCGCCGCCCAGGAAACCGTAGAAGGTCTCGAAACCTTGCCCCGACGGCCAACGGTCGAAGGGACCCATGGGCGACGCTTCGTGATCCGGCGTGAGATGCCACTTCCCGAAGGCCGCCGTCGCGTAGCCGTGCTGGCGCAGAATCTCGGCCACGGTGGCGGTCTCGCGTGTCATCAATCCGGCGCGGCCGCGGTAGGGCTGCACGCTATTCAACACCGCTCCGACGCCGGCCGCATGCGAGTTCCGACCGGTGAGCAGCGACGCCCGGGTCGGTGAGCAGATCGCCGTCGTGTGGAAGCGGTTGTACCGAAGTCCCTCCTTCGCAAGCCGGTCGAGCTGCGGTGTAGGAACGAGCCCACCGAAGGTCGAGGTCGCCGCAAACCCGACATCGTCGAGCAGTACGATCACCACGTTCGGCGCCGCCTCCGGAGGCGTTCGCGTCGCAAAGTCATGAGGGGGCACATCGTCGACGGACAATCCCACAGGCCCCGGCGCCACGAGCGTTCGCATCGGCAGCACCGCGCCGGGATCTTCGCTCACGCCCTCCGAAGCGGGCGCCGTCGAAGCCGCCACAGCGACCGCCATCACGACCAGGCCCCCCGCCAGCCCCCTGAGCACGGAAGGCCAGACCGGGTCCGAGAACGGATAAGGGGCGGGGAGCGAGGAAGAGGGCGAACAGGGTCGTGGATGAGACATGGGCGTCGGTTCTCTCCGTGGTGGAGTCTCAACTCTATGCGAACAGAACGGGTGTCACATCGCCCCGACCGCGACGCATTCGCTGCTCAGCGCGGACACGGATCCGATCCTCGGGTAGCCTCGACGCGTCGAGCGATGATCTCGAGTCTCCGATACCCGCATGCACGAGGGGTCCCAGCATGAGCAAGTTTCTATTCGTCTATCACGGCGGCGGCATGCCGGCGACACCCGAAGAAGGCGAGAAGGCCATGGCCGCCTGGGGCGCCTGGTTCGAATCGATGGGACCGGACGTCGTCGACGGCGGCAATCCCGTCGGGCCCTCGACGACCGTCGCAAGCGACGGCCAGGTCGTGAACGACGGAGGCGCCAACCCCGCCAGCGGCTACAGCGTCGTCGAGGCGAAGAACCTCGATGACGCGATCGCGAAAGCGAAGGGCTGTCCGATTCTCTCGGATGGCGGTTCGGTCGAAGTCGCGGAGACGTTCGAGCCCTAGTTCGATAGATAGTTCGAGCGATAGTTCGAGCGATAGTTCGAGAGATAGTTCGAGCGATCGTTGAAGTATTCGTACGTGCCGTGGTTCGAGCCCGTAGTTCGAGCCGTAGTTCAAAATCGCCCGCGGAGACGGACCCGCCTCGGGAATCACGGGCAGGTCGTGTTGCCGTCGCAGAGGTTGGGTCCGATCTCGGATCCGCCTGTGATCTGGGGACTGCCGTTGCCGGACATCACGTTGCCCTCGTAGCCGTCGTCCGTCGATGCGATGATGGCGCGGGCGGAGTTGCTGCGGATCGCGTTGCCTCGGATCACGGTGCCGGGGACGCCGGCGACGTCTACACCCGTAGTGCCCTCCGAGAGCTGGTTGCCCTCCACGACGCCGCCGCCAGTCCCCGCCACCATGAAGATCCCCGCCGTTGCACTCCCGGAGATCACGTTCCGGGTTACGATTCCGTCCCGCACGAACACACCGATTCCGCCGGATTGCAACACGACGTTGTCGACGATGGAGGCGCGGCTCCCCGTGACCTCGATGCCGTTGTCTGCGGCGTTCTGGATGCGGCTGCCGGACACCGTCGAGCCGCCGCCCATCACGATGCCCTTGCCCCCGGTGCTCCCGACCGAACTGTCGAAGACGCCGCCGTTCGCGCCGGTCTGGATGCCCACGCCGCCCGAGCCGTCCACCAGGCTGTTACGCACGCTGCCCCGGTCGCCGACCACGAAGCCCGCGCCCCCATTGCCGATGGCCCGGACCTCTCGGACTTGCGAATCATCGCCCGACAAGAGCGCCGCGTTGCCCATCCCGATGATCGTGCCATTCGAGACGACCGTGTTCTCCTGACCGCTCGCGTCCACCCCCACGCCGTTTCCCGGGGCGCCGCAGTCGGGCCGGCAGGGCGTGCGGTTCTGGATCGTGAAGCCGTTCAGATCGATGCTGACATCGTCGGCGTTCACATCGATGGCGGTCGTATCGAGGGTCTCGACTTCCAGATTGCTGGTCAGCCGATAGCTGCCCGGCGTCGACAGGGTCACCGGAAAGCCCGGCGCGTCGCCACCTCCGTCGCCGGCAATGGCCCGTACCTGGCTGATCTCGATCACGCCGTCCACCGCGAGCGCGGGGGCGCCGCATAACAGAAAGCCGAACCCCAGGAACCAGGTCATCGCTCTTCGGGTCTGCGCTCTTCGGGTCTGCATTGGAGATCTCCTTCGTCGCCTCCCGGCCCTCCACGTGTCGATCCGAGTGTTCCGCGGGAGGACCACCGAGGCGTTCATTCTACAGCCCGACGTGCCAGCATGGAAGCCGACGGAGGAGGGGACCACGACGAGCGGGATGTGGTCTGACTCATTCGATCGGTGCGTCATCCGTCAGGAGGTCTTGATCAGCGTCCGCCCGCTCGAAATCGACGAGCTTCTCGGCATGTCGGTCGACCGAAATATCGACGACCTCGTCCGTTGGGCGCGGACTCGTGTGAGCCCCTCGTTCGGGGGCGTCCTGCTGAGGCTTCCGACTTTCGGGCATCGTTTCCACTCGAATCCGGTGGATCGGCTCGGGCATCTCGATGCTCTTCTGGTCGAAGGACTGCTTGACGAGTCGAAGCGCCTCGCTGCGGACCTTGGCAAAGTCGACTTCACGCTGATCGACCCAGCCGTAGAACTGCAAGGTGACACTCGAGTCGCCGAGTTCCTCCACCAGACAAAATGGGGGTGGCTCGTCGAGCACTCCATCCATTCCGATCAGGATCCCAGTCCCGAGTTCTTGCGCAGCAACCAGGTCTTCGTCGACGCCCACCGCCACTCCGAAATCGAATCGGCGTTCCGGCTTGCGTGAGAAATTCTCGATCGTCGACTTGAACACGACGCCGTTCGGGATCCGAACATGGTTTCCGTCGAAGGTGACGAGGATCGTCGCGCGCGAGGTCAGGCGCGCAACACGACCCTCGTGGTCGGCGATCCTTATGTGATCCCGTGGCGCGAATGGCTGCCGAACACTCAACAGAACACTTGCGACGTAGTTCTCGACCAGATCGCGGAAGGCGAACCCGATCGCCAGCCCGACGACACCCGCCGCCCCGAGAACAGCGCCTACGAGCGCGGTCGCGTCCATGATTTCGAGCCCGACCAGGACACCGCCAACGACGACGAAGAGGCGCACCGCCTGGCGCGCAAGATCCTGAAGGAATTCATTCTTCGTAATCAATTCGAAGGGCGCTTCGAGCTTGGCGACGAGACTCGACAGAAAGACCGCGAGGAGGAACACTGCGAAGGCGACGAGCAGCAGGGGCAGGCGGTCCACCAGGCTCCAGGTGCGTTCGAAGAGGCGATCGAGCGCGACGTTGAGGCGGCGAGTGATCGAACGCGTTTCCTCGATCTCGTTCTCGACGGCCGTGACGCCAGAGACCTTCCCGGCCAATTCGCCCGCGAGCTCCCGGGACCGGATGGAATCGACTTCACCGCTCAGCTGGACGACTCCGGCCTCTACGTCCACCGCCACGCCGCGGAGTTCATCGATCGCCGTGAACGTGGCCACGAGTCGACGCGCGATGTCTTCATCTGCCGGATCGTGGAGTTCCGCGTCGACCTTTCCTTCAGAAAGTTCGGGGGGATCCTGCGCGAAAGCGCTGCCCGCGCCGGTGGCGAGCAGACACATGGCAAGCGCGGCGATCACCAGGCAAGAAACGCGCGGCGTCCGGCGATCACTGCGTCGATTCATCTTCATCTCGACCTCATCTCCTCGACATCTACTCGACGTCTCCTGGACCCCGAGCGTTCGAAGGCCGCGCGACTCGGAGCCTACCCGATCGAGGATGCACGAAGAGTGCCATTCCTGTCTTGCCTGCACTCTGCCTCACGTCGGCGTCGCAGTGCGAATGTAGAATCGACAACCTGAACCGCGTCGGGAATGCGAATCAGGCGCTTCGTGGGAAGAGTGGGTGGAGGGCAGACCTGTCGGTGATGGCCGATGCCCACCCGCTGCAGTCGCAAACTCCGGCGAGCGGATTAGAAGTTGTTCGAGCTTGCCCTTCTCACCCATGCCTGACGGCCCGCCGGAGGTCCATCGCCCTGTTCGGTCGATCCCACCCCGCGGCCCATGACGAAGGTGAGCTGTGAAGGGTCGATCCATTCGTAGATGGAGGCGAGCCGAGTGGGGGATCGATTCATTGACCTGCGGGTCGGAGCCTCGTCGTGGAGACATAGACCATCCTACGACGAATCCGGGCGAGCCGCCTAGCTTCGTGTGGCGAGCTGCTTGTGGCTAGGAGCTCACGTGTCGCCTCGGGCGACGAGCGCTTTGAAGCCATCCAGGCCCTGCTGGAAGGGACCGACGGGGTCGACATCGGACGGCGGCGGGCGATCGATCGATCGATCTGGGGATCAACCATCCCAGCCACATTTGCGGCGCAAAAATACGAAAGGCCCGGAAGCCTAAGCTTCCGAGCCTTCTGTTTGGTAGCGGGGGAGGGATTCGAACCCCCGACCTCCGGGTTATGAGCCCGACGAGCTACCTGGCTGCTCTACCCCGCAACAATTCTTGCCCCGACTCGTTTCCGATGGGGAGCCGGATAGTATGGGGCCTCGCGGGTTTGTCAATCGCAAAAGGGAAGTGAATTCCGGGCCTTGCGGCGGGAAACGCGGCGTGTCGGAGAGTCCCGGCCGATTCGCACGCAGGCGTGGCTCCCAGATTCGAGATCCGCAGAACGTTCAAGTTCTACTCGAAGTCTTCGGAGCGGCGGTTCGAGCCTCATCACGCGCACTTTTCTCAGCCGAAGGCGGAGAGTGACGGCACCCGTCATAGGTCGGCAGGGCTCAGCAGGACTCAGAAAAGAACGGGCGTGTCGAGGCCGAGCCAATAGCTTCCCACCTTCTCCCAACTCTCTTCGCTGGCCAGGATGTGTTGCGATCCCGCTTGGATGTCCCGAAGACATCGCTGGATGCGGTTCGAACGGAAGATCGAGGGTGCGCCGGCGGATCGGAACGCGAACTGCGCCGCTTCGAGTGCGGATTCGTAGGCGTGGACCGTGGCGGCATAGGCGACGGCGCGGTCCGGCGCTCCGAGGCCCGCGGGCGATCGGTGGGCCGCGGCGATGCGATCGAAGGCGTGGACGACGAGGGCGCGGGCGGCCATCAGGTCGGTTCGCGCGCGGGCGTAGCCTTGCTGGAAAGCGCCGCGTTCGATGAGTGAGGTCGGGCTCGCCAGGCGTTTGCGATCACTGGCCTGAGCGGCGATTTCTTCGAGGGCGCGCCGACCCACGCCGAGGGCGAAGCCGACGTGGGGCGCGCCGGCGAGGGCGACGAGCGGAATGCTGTAGAGGTCCTTGCCCCGGAGCGGAGCGACCTGGCTCGACACGAAGCTCATCTCGTCGGGCAGGCGTTGATCGTCGAGATGATAGTCGCAGCTCCCGGTGCCCTCGAGTCCCGAGACGTCCCAGTTCTTCGTCACCCGCACGTCGTCGCGCGGCACGACGAAGGTGCGCATGCGGGGCAGGGCACCCTCCATGCGGGGCGTGTCGCCTTCGAATTCGATGACGGTGCAGACCACGTAGTCGGCGTGCAGAATGCCGCTGCCGAAACGGAAATGACCGCTCACCCGCCAGGCGTCACCGTCGCGATCGGCGCGCCCCTGCGGCGGAAAGCCTCCCGCCATGAGGACACTCTCTGGCGAAGTTCCGTAGACGCGATCGATGCCTGCCTCGGGAAGCGCGGCAGAACAGAGTCCCGTGATGAAGCCATTCATGCCGAAGCACCAGCCGGCGGAGCCGTCCTGGCGCGAGATCTCCTCGACCAGCGCGAGCGCGGCCGACGACGCGAGTTCTTCGCCTCCGAGCTCTCGCGGCAGAAAGGCGGCCAGGAGCCCCGAAGTGCGCAGGGCGCTGACCGCTTCGGGGGTCAGGGTGCCCCCGCGCTCCGAGGCCTCCGCCTCGCCTTCGAGCACCGGAGCGAGCCGTCCGGCCCGTTCCAGCAAGCCGGACAGGCGGGAATCGGTCTCGGCGGGAAAGGGCTCGGGCGGCGGCATTCTCCGGATCAAAGCTCAAGCGATTCGCGACGTCGAGGTCATGCGCCGGCAACTCCGGTGAAGCCAGCCCCGCAAGGCCGGGCAACTCGCCCGCAACTCGCAGGCAAGGGGTCGAAAGAGAGCCATTTTCGAGACCCCCATCCCACAATACGCCATGGAGGCATTGCTCATGCTGAAGCTCAATACTGGTTTGCGATTTGGGAAGTTCCTGTTGGGAGCCTTCCTGGTGGCCGGTTTGGCTGGGCCTGCCTTCGCCGGAAATGTGTACTCCTGGGTGAGTGAAGATGGCACCCATTCGTTCACGGACGATTCGAAACGAATCCCGGCGAAGCATCGAGCGAATGCAAAGAAGCGACCGATGGGAAAGCTGACTCGTTATGAGCGCTATACCGAGGTCTCTTCAGAGCGCGGGAAGCCCTACGCGGATCGTATCCGTGAACGGCAGACCGATCTTCGCGCGATGACCGCGGCGGCACCACAGGGTGCGGTCGTGGGCGCAGTAGCGTCGCAAGGTCCCGGAATCGGTTACACGGTTCCGGTGTCGGGCGACAGCGGGACAGGCGGATCTGCTTCTCTCTGGGTTCCGGTTGCGGGATCGACTTCGGTCGACGACGAGCCGACGACCATCGAGAGCATTCGGGTCAAGCCATCCGACAGTCTGGCCACGCGACACTGGACGCTCATCAAGAAGGGCGACCAGATAGTCACCGTGATCAAAGGGGAACGCCGGCAGCGACCGCTGCGGGCAGTCTCCGAGAGTGACTTCGACCTCTAGGTCCACCCGGACCTTCTGGTCGAATCGACACGTCCCGTGGAGGGGAAACCCTCTGCGGGACGAAGTCGGTCTCACTCCGATCCTCGCTCGATGGGCCTAGCGTTTCGGATCCCGACTCGCGGCTGTGGCGTGGCCGCCTTCTACGAGTCTCCGCCCTTGTCGAGATAGAGCGGATTGCGGCCGCCGTGATCGTCGTCGTCGTCGGCTGCGCTGTCGGCCGAGGCGGGCTGATAGGCCTCGAGCTCTTCGTCGTCGACCTCGTAGAGCCAACCCATCGGAATCCCATCCCGCCGCGCATCTTCGAGCATCGTCTCGATCGCCTTGGCATTCTCCGCGAGCTCCGCCTCGGCTTCCTCGGCCTGAATGCGAAACATCTCCCGAGCACCGCCGCGAGGATAGTTGCGCCGCTGTGCCTGGGCATAGTCGTGGTTCGACTTCGCGATATTCTCTTCGAGAGTGAGCTTGTTGCGCAGAAGGATCCGGTAGTTGCCCTGCCAATGGGTGCGTTTGGCCTGGAGTTCGGCTTCGGTCTCGCCGGCGTTGGCGGGCGCGCCGAGTCCGATCGTCAGTCCGACTGCAGCGACCTGCAGGCAGAGCGCGAGACCGAGGGCGATCGTGAGAAGGGGGCGAGTCGTTTTCGAGCTGAAGGACATTCGGGGGTCTCCGTTCAAGCGGGCAGGCTCTGCGAGCGGGGATTGCTCGGTGTCCGCGGGTAGTGATCGCTGATGTAGTGGTCGAGTTGCTCGACGGTTCGGGCGTCGATCTCGAGAAAGCGCAGGCCCATCTGGTCGAGTCCGTTTTCGACGGCGCGTGACCAGACCACCTGGGCGGTCGGCGCGATGTCGATCTCTTCGGACCCGATGCTGAAATGCAGGCCGACCTCTTCCGCATGACTCATGGAGAGGGGGGCATCGACGAAGACCCCGCCGCGACTCACATTGCGAAGCACGCCGGCCACGCGTTGGCCGCGGGTCGTGATCTCGATCGGGCGATCGACCTCGGCACGGGGCAGGCCGCGCGGGGTCTCGAAGTCGGTCAGTCGGCGCACGCTGGCGATCAGGACATCGCGCTCGAGGGGCTTGAAGAGGACTTCATCGGCCCCGGCGCGCACCGCTTCCGCATGATCTTCCCGAGAGTTCGGGCGGGCGAGCAGAACGACCCGGGGTGCCCCCCAGTTGGGATGCGTCTTGAAGCGACGACAGAGTTCCGCGCCGTCCATGTCGGGCAGATGCATGTCTGCGATCACGACCGCGGGCGCGCGTTCATCCGCCGCCTGGAAGGCCGCCGAGGCGTTGTCCGCGAGGTCGACGGGACCGCTTCGAGAAAGGAAGACCTGTCCGAGTTCCCGAAACATGGGGACATCATCGACCAGCAAGATGCGCGATGCGTTCGACATCGACCTCTCCAGCGACGCTAGTTCAGCGCCAGCTTCTGGAGGCCCTCGAAGGTCGAATGGACCCGCCATTTGTTCGTGATGCCATCCCGCGTCCACTCCTGCTTTTCCTCGACTTCGACTTCGTAGGGCAGCGACGGGGTGTAGATCGTGTAGGTCACGCGGATCGTGGCTTTGTTCTTCTCGCGATCGAGTTCCACGGTCTCCGACTCGAAATTCGTGAAGCGCGCCTCGTCGAGGGCCTTCATGCGCCGGCTGAAGCCGTCGCGGTCGTCTTCCGCAACGAAGGCCCGGGCGCGTTGGAAATCGGAGAATCGAACCAACGTCGTGTAGCGATGTTGCGCCTGCTCGAGGGTCAGCTTGCGATCGAAGGGATCGCCCAGTCGAATTTCTCCGAAGGCGCACCCGAAGGAGGTGAGTCCGAGCAGAAGAGCGAGCCACAGGACCAGACCGGACCGGGCCGGACTGAAGCGAGCAGACGGGGAATCGGTCGTCGACATGAGGTCTCTCCGCAGATGACCCGGAACACGCAGCATTCGCCGCAGAACCCCGGCCATGAATGCCATTCTCATCGGCCGCCTCGAGCAAGTTCTTCAGTGTGATTGTGATCCCGCCCGTCCCCGTGGGTAGCCGCTGGCCCTGAATCGCCGGCCAGGGCCCGGCAGATCAGGCCCTACCGGGGCGCCGCAGAGGCCGAACCGCGCGGCTCAGCGGCGCCCGTGTCCTTCTCGACCCCGTCCCTGGGCCAGACCCGTTCCGCGGCCCGGCGATCGAGATCCGCCACCCACTCGCGCAGCGGCTGAACCCCCTCGGCCGAGGACTGGGCGTTGGCGAGCAGTTCGAGCACCGCGGCGCTCACGGCTTCGCTGGCCGATGCATGGTTCGCCGTCTGGGCGCCGATTTCGCGAATCATCTCACTGATCTCGCTGATCGCAGCGGTGATGTGTCCGCTCGTCTCACGCTGCTCATCCGTCGAACGGTGGACCTGCAAGCAGCTCTCCAGCGCCTTCTCGGAGCTGCCTAACATCAGCTCGCTGGCGCGCTTCTGTTCGGCGATCGAGTGGCTGATCTGCTGGATCTGCAGCGACGTTCGCTGGGTTGCTTCGGCGACGCCCTTCGAGTTCCGGGACTGTTCCGCCGTCGTCCGAGCGATCTCGCCGACGCGCTCGCTCGCCTCGCTACAAGCTTCCTGCATCGATTCGAGGGCGGTCCCGGCGTCGCGTGAGCGATTGACGCCCTTGGCGACGGCGTCGATCCCCGCCTCCATCGCGCGCACCGCTGCGCTCGATTCCGATTCGATGTCTCGGATCAGACACTCGATGTCGTGGGTCGAGCCCGCCGTCCGCCGCGCAAGCGTCTTCACGTGGTTCGCCACGACGAGGAAGGCTTTGCCTTGTTCGCCGGCCTGGGCGGCGATGATCGCCGCGTTCAGGGAGAGCAGGTTGGTCTCGTCATTGATCTCGTTGATGGCGGCCAGGATGCTGCCGATCTGGGAGATGCGCGACACGAGGCCGTCGAGGCGCTCCATGGCCTGGGCCGAGAGCGATGAGATCTGTTCGATGTCCTGGATCGTGGCGCGCACCGCCTCTCGACCCGCAGTCGCCCCCTGGTGTGCGCGCTCGGTGAGGGAGGCCGCTTCGACCGCGTGGCTCGAAACTTCCTGCACGCTGCGATCCATCTGGGCCACCGAAGCCGCCGTCGACTCGGCCATCTGCTGGACCTGCTCGGCGCCGCTCGCGACCTCCCGAATCGAGGCCCCCATCTCGTGCACCGAGGAGGTCGAGGAGTCGACGATCTCGTGCAGGGCGGCGGTGTTGTTCGCGATCTCGTCGATGGAGCTTCCGAGCTGAAGGATCGCCGAGGCCGACTCGTCCGACGAAGTGACGAGCCGCTCGACTTCGGCTTCGACGCTCTTCATCGATTGGCGCATATTGGCCACCAGGGACGCCGTCTCCTCGACGGCCTCTTCCTGGCGGTCCACGGAGGCCACCACCGGCCCGAAGCTCTCGTCGATTCGCTGCGGCAGTTCTCGCACGCGACGCGTGAGCGCGTCCGCCTGGGAGAGCGCCTCGACGACGATGGGCCAGCGCGCGTTCCAATCCCGGACCAGTGTCTGGATGGCCTCCGACCCCGATCCGCTCACCACCGACCCGGGTTCGAGTTCTTCGACCCGCTCGACGACCGCGCGAAAGGTTTCGATCGCCCGACGTTCGCGCCGCGCGACGAGGCCTGCGGTCACGAAGCTGATCCCGAGTCCCAGCGCGCAGGCGAAGGGCCAGGCGAGTCCCAGGGCGAGGGCGCCGGCTGTACAGAAGACGGCGGCGACCGAGCCGAGCGCCGACCAGGGCGCGATCTCCCCGACCGAGTCGGATAGCCGATCGTGAGCCGGCGACGTCGAGACCTCGGAAAGCCGTTCCGGGAAGTGATTTTTCGTAGGCTGCATCCGCTGTTGCATCGGAAACAGGCAGGCGCCGCTTGAGGCTCGTGCCGGCGAATCCCGCGGCTCCGGCGTCAGAGCCGAATCTGGCTGATCGCCTCGACCTCCTGGTGGAGCGCCTCGAACCCGCCGGCGGCGATGGCCAGCCGAGCCCGTCGCAAGAGGTTCAAGTAATACGTGAGGTTATGGAGCGCCGCGAGCCGCGGCCCCAGGGCCTCGCCGATCTTGATCAGGTGTCGCAGGTACCCGCGACTGTGGTGCCGGCACGCGGGGCAGGTGCAGTTCGGATCCGGCGGTGAATCGTCCCGGGCCCAGGCGGCGTTGCGCAGACTCAGGGTTCCCTCCGAGGTGAAGAGGAGTCCATGACGGCCGTTGCGGGTGGGGACGACGCAGTCGAAGAGATCGACGCCGGCGGCGACGCCGTCCAGCAGGTCGATCGGCCGTCCGAGCCCCATCAGGTAGCGGGGTCGGTCCTCCGGTAGGACCGCGTTGGCCGTCGCCACCGCGGCCCGGCGTTCTTCGCGGGTCTCGCCGAGACCGAGCCCGCCGTGGGCATAGCCCTCGAAATCCAGCTGGGCGGTCGCCTCCGCGCTGTGGCGCCGCAGGCGCTCCGAGGCGCCGCCCTGGACGATTGCGAAGACCGCCTGATCCGTGCGTCGCCGCGCCTTCATGGAGCGCTCGGCCCAGCGCAGCGTGCGCTCCATCGCCCGCGCCATCTCCGACGAGTCCGTCCTGGCTCGGGCCGCGGCGGCGGATTTCTCTTCCCCGTCACCGTCACCGTCGTCTTCCCCCGCGGCCGGAGTCGACTCGACGATCGGGAGACACTCGTCGAGCACCATCGCGATATCGGAACCGAGGGCCTCCTGGATCCCGATGGCACTCTCCGGTGTCAGCGTCCGCCGCTGGCCGTCGAGGGGCGAGGTGAAGGTGACTCCCTCTTCGCTGATGCGCGCGCGGTCCGAGAGGGACGTCACCTGGAATCCGCCGCTATCGGTCAGCCAGGGCCCGGACCAACCCGTGAAGCCGTGCAGCCCGCCGAGGGCTTCGACGGTCTCCTCGCCCGGTCGCTCGTGGAGATGATAGGTATTCGAGAGCAGGATCTGCGCTCCCGCCTCCGCGAGTTCCTGGGGACTGATGCCGCGTACGGCGCCAAAGGTCGCGACCGGCATGAAGGTCGGCGTGTCGACCTCGCCGTGGGGTGTCGTCAGGCGGCCACGCCGCGCGAGTCCATCGCGAGCGAGGACCTCGATTCCGAATCCGGTGGTCATCGATTCCAATCTGATTGGGCGGGCTGCGACGCGCGAGAGGGTTCGACCGTAGAAGGGTCGATATCCGGCGCGATCAACATCGCATCCCCGTAGGAGTAGAAGCGGAAGCCGCGCTCGATCGCATGACGATAGGCGGCGAGGAGCGGCTCGCGATCGGCGACGTAGAAGCAATCGCAATCGAAATTCGTCAACAACCACTTGTGCGGATTGAAACAGTACGAATCGGCGCGCTCCAGCCCGTCGTTGAGATAGCGGAACTCGGGGCACAGCGCCGCCGAGCCGGCCATGGCTGCGTCGACGTGCAACCACGCGCCGTGCGCGGCGGCAACGCCGCCAATCGCAGCAACCGGATCCACGGCCAGGGTCGAAGTCGTGCCGACGGTTGCGCAGACGAAGAACGGCCGCAGGCCGCACGCGGCATCGGCCCGCATCGCGGCATCGAGCGCATCGACGTCCATGGCCCGGTGCACATCGGTCGCAATCCTGCGCAGGCGGGCGCGGCCGAGGCCGGCGATGCTCATCGCCTTGTCCAGCGACGAGTGGGTCTCGCTCGAGCAATAGGCGACCAGGTCGCCGGGGTTGCCCTGCTCGCGCGCGTGGT
>JAPIWU010039947.1:0-18005 GCA_037576205.1 Pyrocystis lunula | reverse complement strand
CCAATTCGGATAAAGCATCCCTCAGATGGGTGCAACGTTGTCTCTTTATAGATTTTTATAGGTTTAATTCAACGGTTCGATCTTCAATTCTAAAATAACATAGCAGCAGAGTAAAAGCATATCAATACGATGTATTTGATTACCAATAATTATTTTTTTGGTTACCCTGAAAGAAAAACCATGACCCAGTTGTGCTAAAAATTCTAATATTCGCATAACTTGTCCTCCACATTCGTTTTTAAATTTGCATTAATAATCTATACTGTATTTTGCAAGTTGATTTGGTAATAAATTATTTGGAAAAGATGCTTTTTATTTTACAAATTTAATAATTAATGATACGCGCTAGAAGTGGTTATTTTTTAAGGAACTCTGTTTATGCCTATACGACTTTTGTTTTTATGGTTGGTTATTATTTTTGGTGTTACAACTGTTTATTCTCAAAAACAGCAAGAAATTCAAAACCAACAAGAAAAGGAAATCCACCAAAGAAACCTTTATGTTTCACAACTATATAGAGCTGGAAATATGGAACAGGCTTTCCGATGGGCAGTGGATACGCGCGAAAAAGCGCGTGTTCTTGGTCAGAAAAACCCTTACTATCTTCGTGTGATAACTAATCTTGCCGTTATATATGAATACCAAAAAAAAGATAGCAAGGCGGAGACTTTATACATAGAATGCCGAAAACACAGTGAGGAACCGTGCGCTGCGACAATTAACCTTGCAGGGTTATTTCGACGCCAAGGAAAATATGCAAAAGCACAGAAATTTTATGCTGTATACTTGAAGGCCGCGAAGGAAAAGTGGGGGAAAGATCATCCTTACGCTTTGTTGTGTATGAATAATTTGGGGATGATATATACCAAATTGAGCATGTATTTGCAGGCAGAGGCTATGTTTAAAGAATGTCTAGAAATACGTAGGCGTACTTTGGGAGAAAATCATCCTGATACTTTGCAAACTATGATGAATTTAGCCATGGTATATATGGAGTTGCGCCAATATGGAAAAACCAAAGTACTTTTACAAAACGTCGAAAAAAAACAGTCGTATATACCACCTGATCACCTAGCCACTTTACTCAACAACTTAGCTTTGTTGTATGGATATCAAGGAAAGTATAAACAAGCAGAAAACTTGTATCAGCGTAGCCTGAAATTAACAAAAGACAATGCGACATACGCTACTACTTTGAACAATTTAGCAACCTTATACGAATACATGGGAAAAAATCAGCAAGCAGAAAATTATTACCTGCGCTCCTTACAGCTCGCTCAAAATACACTTTCGTCTCTTGATGCAATGAACAATCTTGCCATGCTGTACTTATACCAAAAAAAGCTCAAAAAGGCAGAAGACATACTACAAAAATATTTACAACTTAGCAAAAGTCAACTAGGGGAAAGTAATCGCGCTACCTGGATTGGCGTAAATAATCTTGCTTTGGCATACAAAGCACAGGGCTTATACAACAAAGCACAGCCTTTATTTTTATCATGTCTAAAACAACTAAGAAAAATTGTAGGAAATGCTCATCCTTTTACTTTGAAAGTAATGAATAACTTAATAGAGTTGCACTGTATAAATAAAAATTATTTACAGGCGCAAACTCTTAGCCATGAAAGAATGTTGTCTGTAAATGAGTACTGGTACGATTTACTTGCCAAATCGGAAAAACATGTACAAAATCATTTTTGGAATATGGAAAGAGCTTCGACGGAACTTTATTTATCAATCAATTTGCAACTGGCAAAAAATAAACAATCTGCCAATAACTTTGTTGACTTTTCTATAAAACGCAAATCTTTTATGCTGAGCTTGGCACACAATGATAAGAATTTTCAGCAAATGTCGATAGAGGATGTACGTCGAAAATTATCTTCACAGCAAATGATTGTGGATTTTGTGGTATTTGAGAATATAGATCTGGAAAAGATGAAATATTCTGGGCGTTCAGTTGTGGCAACGATCATTTCCGCTACAGATTCAAAGATCATTTCTCTTGGTAAGTATCGAAGCGCAAGACAGATCAAAAGATATTACCTTTACATCATTACCAGGTACGAAAAAAGAAAGCCAGGTCATTCGTCGCATGTTACAAAATAAAAACATAGCTGTTGCGGCGTATGAAGATAAAGAGGCAACAAAACAAAACGTACTTGCTTTAAAAGGGCCACAGATTCTACATTTAGCCACCCATGGATTTTTTTTGTCGGCGCCTGAGGCTACAAGTGGCGAAAGAGGCATTGTTGTTACATCAAAAACAAGCGATGAGGCTCATAGCATATTTTCTGTTAGTACAATTGAAGGTAAGAGAGAAGTAGATATTCTTTTTAATCCGCTAGATTTTTGTGGACTGGCGTTTTCAGGAGCAAACTATAATTTCAAAAAAAGCATCCTCTTTGGGAGTGAAATTTCATCTTTGTCTTTGAAAAATACAGAGCTGGTTGTTCTTTCCGCTTGTGATACAGGAGTAGGAACGACGATGAATGTTACCAGTTCAGGAAAGGTATATCAAGCGCAAGAGGTCTACAGTTTACGTCGCGCTTTTGAAGAAGCAGGAGCAAAAGTTATTTTATCTACCATGTGGAAAGCTAGTGACGATGGAACACAGAAATTCATGAAAAGCTTCTACAAATATTACTTCAATAAGGTAGCTCCACAAAAAGCTGTACAAGCAGTACAACTTGAGTTTCTCAAAAATTCAAAATATTCTCATCCTTATTATTGGGCAAATTTTGTGGTATATGGTACAGATAAGCATTTTCCACAACACATTGCACTACCTAGAGAAAATAATTATCAATTTGTCATTTTTATTTTGGTTATAATTTTGTTGGTGGTCATTTTGTACTGTGTTGCCAGAATTTATCAAATACGAAAAACTAAAGTGAAAGAGCAAAGAATGGCAAGACGTCAAAAACGCTTTTAGCTTGAGGTGATTTTACGATTTACAAGTTCTCTATTGCCTATGCATTTACATTTCCTTATTATGGAAAGTCAGAGTTTATGGTATTTCGAAAATATCAATTTAGGAGGTTGGGTATGAAGAGTTATTGTTTTTTATTGATCTTTTTGTGTGTTTCTGTGTATGCGGAGTTGGATCGTTATCCTGTTTTTGGCATTGGGGAATCGCGTGAAATTGCTCGGGGGAAAGCGGTTTCTCGTGCGGAAAAAATTGCTAAGCAAACTGGGAAAAAGTACTCTGTATATGGTGAAAATTATAGCAAGTTTTCTGGGGGAACTTTTTGGAAGTGTCGTTTGGATGTTTCTTTTCATCACAAAGTTGCGGTGGTAAATATTGATCGTTATCCAGTTATGGGCAGAGGTTACTCGCAGGAACTAGCGCGCAGTGCTGCGGTTTCTCGTGCGGAAAAAATTGCTAAGCAAACCGGGAAAAAGTATTCTGTATATGGTGAAAAGTACAGTAAGTTGAGTGGGGGAAGGATTTGGATTTGTCGTCTCGATGTTTCGTTTCATAATCTTGACCATCTTGCTGTGGAAGACAATTCTGTGCATTGTACGGCGGTCGCAGAACAACAGAAGGAAGCACGTAGTGCTGCTATCAATGAGCTACAAAGTTATGGTAAAGAGTTGCAACGTGATTTTCATGTAGTTGGTGAACGGTATTATAAGATCGAGAAGCAGTGGTTGTGTATCATTGAGGCTTCTTTTGCGGAAATAGAACACAAGCCGCTTATTTTGTCTCTTACCAATTGGGGAAAAACTAAGGAAGAGGCGCGTAAAAATATTGCGGCGGTGGAAGACGATGAGGTGTTGAAAAGCTATACGATCATTAGCGAAGAATATAGTGTTCTCGGTAAAGATCTGTGGCAATGTACTATTCAACTTCGTTTAGATTAGGGCTTTCTTCGGCTTTATAGGATAGAAGAAAATCGTTGGTTGCACGGTTATCTGCTAGACCAACGATTTTCTCTATGAATTTATCTATTTTCCAAAAGGAGGAAAACCTTTCGGTTTTTTTGGTGGTTTTGGTGGAAATGGTGGTTTATTTTTACCAAAAGGTGGTTTAGGAAGGTCTTTTATTATGTTCTCTTTTATGTGAGCGACAATTTCTTGGCCTAATTCTTGTATAAGTTGTTGTCCTAAACCTTGCATATCAACTTGATCACCCTTGCCGATATTTTTTAGCTCAATATCTTTTAAGATGAACTCTTTTTTATCCATGCCTTTTAGCAATACGTAGACCTTGGCATTTTGAACTTTAAAATAGTCAACTTGCACTTTCTTTTTTTCTTGCGGTTTTTCTTCATTATCTTGTTTATTGTTCTGAATATTTTCCTGGAGTTGTTTTAAATTGTTGTTCGCAATATCACCTTCAAATACGATATGTGGAGCATTGATAACTAACTTTTTTATACGTACTTTTTCGGTCTCGATAGTTTGGGTATCAATTTCAATATCGACGGCATCTACTTTGAAAAAATAATCGGATGTTAGGCCTTCGTAGTTGGCAATTTGCAAATGCTCCATTTTTCCAATACCTGTAGACATGGGCATTTCCACTTTTTCTACGGTAACGGAAACGCCTAGCATGCTTGAACCCTTGTCTTCGATACCTTGTTTAATTAGGAATCCAATATCTTTGCGAATCACTATCACTGCCAAAACTACAGCAACAGCAGCAACAACAATTCCACCACCAATAAGTAAAGGTTTTTTCATTTTCTCTTCCTAAAAAATTTGTTAACGACTTGAAATAGTCCAAAAAGTAGCTGCTTCAACGCCGCTCGACGGTAATTTGCTCCATTGCGAACTTATCTCTTGCGGGCCTTGATTTTTTTCTCCGGTATTTATGTCAAAACTCACCCACCGAGATCCTTTGAACATGTAAATGATCTCGTTGTTCCAGTTTAATGCGGCATCAACTTTATCTGGTGCACCGGGAAACCATTGACGAATACTTTCTGGGCCGGCATCTAGTTCGCGCGAGTTTACGACGTAGCGCACTACTTCGCTGCCTTTAAAAAAGAATACATAACCATTTCCCCAGTTTACAGCAGCATCAACACCATCCGGCCATAAATCTGGCCAGTGACTAGATATGAGACTTGGCCCCATGTCTCTTCTACGCGTTCTGGCATTAAAACGCATAAACTTATTTCCTTTGAATAAGTAGACATAACCGTTGCCCCAATTTACGGCAGCATCTATTCCTCCGCGCCAAGAACCGCGCCACTCTTTTGATATATCTCTCTGTCTATCGCGTTTTTTGGGTTGTGTTTGATAACGAATTATTTTACGACCTCTGAAAAAATAACTTCGAACATCGCTCTCACTAGTACTACTGTCACTATTGCTGCTCGTAGTTTCTTGGTACTGCTCACCTTCGTTTTGCTGCTCGCCGTACTGCTCACCTTCTTCTTGCTGCTCACTTTCTTCGTCTTGGTACTGTTCATCTTCACCTTGCTGCTCTTCTTCGCCATTTCCGTATTGAACTCCGTAGCTACGCGCCAATACTTCTTTCATTATTTTTTCGTACTCCGCAGCAAGTCCTTGTGCTTTCGCATATTCACTTATAATCGTGTTGGCAACTTCAGGATCCACAGGGATTGCGTCTTTTATTTGAGAAAATTCTGCGGGAATGCTACTCGGCCTTAGATCTCCACTTAACTGCATGGCTTTTGAAACAATACCACTGTAGATCAAGCCTTCCCAAAAACGAGGATCTAACGGTGGAGTTTTTCCCAATTTAGCAAATTTTTGCACCATTTGTCCGACATTGGGGGGAGACATTCTTCCAAGTTCTTTTTGTAATTGTCCGCGAAAATTAGAAGGAAATTTTGAAAAAATTTGATTAACGTTGATTTTCGGCATCTTTAATTTACTGAAATCAAAAGGCATTTTTCCATTAGCAAAAGGAGGTTTTCCACCACCAAAAGGGGGCTTACCTCCACCAAAAGGAGGTTTTCCACCACCAAAAGGAGGTTTTTTGCCTGCAAAAAGTGATTTTCCACCGCCGCCAAAAGGCCCACGTGGTTTTTTACCGCGACTCATGGGCATTTTAAAATTAGATCTAGGTCGTGGGATTTTTGCTTTTCCCATACCGCCCATACCATTCATTTTCATACCGCCCCCAGGTCCCATCCTGCGGCCACGAGGTGGACCACCTCTCTGAGCAATAATTTCGGGAACCAAAAGCACAAAACACAATATTCCACAGCACAATAATCGCAGTTTCATTTTTTCCTCCATTCGATTCGTTATCGTATAAAATTGAGATGTAACGATCTTATCTTTACAAATATAAAAGTTATTGATGATTGGTCAGCAATGTGTTGTATTTCAAATAATATGCCAATTTTCGAGTATACAAATACGAACTTTCGCAATAACTAGTGGGCTATTTATTTTGTTTGTGTATAAATGTCGCTTCTGCCGAAGAGGAATCCACAATATAAATTTGACGTCGAAACGCCTAAATCCCTTATCAAAAAGGAGATGGCACGTATGCGAAGTTTTTCAATTCCACAAAACTAACAACAAATTAATGTGTATTTACAAATCAGATTACTCACTAGTTAAATTTAGCAAAATATATTATTTAAAATAGCAAAATTAATGAAAATGAACAACTATGTGTAAATTGTTAATAAAAAATGAATTTCGACTCTACTAGATTTAGTGAGCATAAATACAATACATTAAGACGCTAGGCTAGAAAAAACATACATAAGACAGATACTTTGTGTCGAATACAACTTGTTTTTTTGAACCCACTCTGCTGGGAATATCCCAAATAAATTGCTAATTGATTGCTAATTGATTGCTAATTGCGCTGAAAATTTACAACGTGTCACAGGGGGAATTAAAATCTACTGGTAATCTATTAGCAATCAATTCGTGAGTAAAGACGAGATTTCTTCTATCATCGGCGAATATTGTAAGGAAGTTCTCGGAGATCTCGACGACTATTCTTTAAGTTTAGCGATTCGCTCAAAACTCTTGGGGCAAATTCAATTGATCGTGCGGAAATTGCGGGATTGACTCTGGAGTTTTTCGAGTTGGATTTTCCGCGTACGGAGCTATTTGCTGTCAAAATATGGGGGAACTTGCGGAATTGAATTTATAAAAAACAATAGTGAAGGGAATGCACAAGAGAAAAAGTGGTATATGATAAAAATTATAGAGCGATGAGTAATTGATGTATTTACTACCTATGTCTATTTAGGTGGTAGGTTTATTAGTGCTCAATAAAAGCTACATAGTTCTTATAAAAAGGGCTCCAGATAATTTTCAAGTGCATTGATCCATTCCTTACTACATATCTTCCCTCGTAAACAAAAGCCAAGTAGTACTCCTTCACCTTCGAATTATTGTGGGTAAAATAAAAATGGAATTGACGAAAACGCAAAACCTTAATTTCTGGTGGTTTTTGAAAACAACCAAATGAAAGGCCGTATAGTGAGCCATCTTGTTTAGTAACAAACATTTTCAAGTCCATCTGTGGAATATACCGTTTTCCGTACAGGCATAAACCAACACAAACCAATGTAAACAAAGACGCTCCAATTATCAAAATAATAGCCATTCTTGCAATTAATTTTTTCATATTACTTTCCATCGTACAAAGCTTTGTAACATGTGTTAGATAATAAACATCGTTAGAGATTATTTAGAAGGCAAAGACACATATTGATTTTTTTCACAAAGAAGTGTTATTGCGTTTAGTAACTACAAATAATTTTGAAGTAGAACTATCTATGCGCTTTTTATTCATCTAAAAGTTTTTCTATTTTTTTCTATGTAATATACGCGTGATAAACATTTTTAAGTCACTTACTTTTGTCAGCAATATAGTGATGCACACTTTGAGACTCTTTTTATTATCAGCTCTTGAGAAATTTTTTTCTACATTTTCAGCTAACGTGCTTTGTTGCAAACAGGCAATTTTTTCTTTTAGCATGTCGATGGCGTACTGTTTGGCAATATCTATTCCATAAAAACCCATGTAGTAAATATCTCGCTCATAAAGACCTCTTGCTTTGAGCTCTCTTTTTATTATATCTTTTTCGAATGGGTGCTTCGAATAAATGCGATCTATTAGCTCTTCATCTTTCAACTGAACTATGCTAACTGCTTTGTCGTGTCTTTCTTGTTTTTCAAATGTAAAACGACCACACCTAAATTCATTAAACGCTAGTTCATCAAGTTCTTTCAGCGCTTGGTGTTGCGATTCATGTACGTTTTCCATATCTATGTGCTTTACAAAGTTTAACTTATCATACCTTACTATAATGCTGTGGCCAACATTAGTGTTTACGTGATGGATGACAACTTCTTCTGCAAAAATAATCACTCAATTCCACCTCCAACAAAAATGTTTGATCAACACCCGTATTCTTTGACAGACAATATTCGCAACTAACGATAAAATTAAATTCCGTGACTGCTTTGGATATTAAAACTTCAGTGAATTGCGAAATAGCCACTTATGTTTTCTTTTATAATGCATTCCCAAAATAGTACATCAAAAGTTGACTTATACATCCAAAGAAACGTATACCAATTCAATTGTGTTTGTCGTTTTTAAGATATTAAAAATCTATTCCCAAATCTTCAAGAAATTGATCTGTTCTTACCAATGAGTTTTTGTTTTTCACTTCGCGATTTTCGCCAACGCTAAAATCTGTTTGGTAATCTTCTATACAATGTTTTTGGTTCGATGCGGCATAGTTAATTATTTTTGTTATATGAGAGAATTGTGATTTAGCACATATACAATTGGCACCCGCAGCTTTTAACTTTTCATTCCCTTCTTTATGCGATGAAACAGCGATAATAAAGCTTTGGTATTTTTGTTGTTTTACATAATTAATAAATTCGTTGCCTTTTCCATCATCTAAATCGTAATCTACTAATAGAATATCAAAATAACATTGTTCAATCCTTTTTTTTGCTCCTTGAACTGTTGGTTCGATAGTGACATCGTAATCTTTGAGAAAACATTTACAAACTACATCGGCAAATGAAGGATTATTTTCCACATATAAAATTTTCATGTCAGCCTCATAGGAATTGTTAAGTTTGGTTTACAAATAACAGACACACAGAATTGAAATCGGAAACTTTTTCTAAATTGGCTATCATTGCCGCGCAACAGAAGAGGCAGGTTTTTAAATATCTAAACAAGATAACAGAACAATTTCAAGAAATTACTTTCTGCGGATGTAGTTTTGACGCTAGTCGCGAGACATCTCAAGAGTTGCAGCGATTAAAAGTACAAGATACAAAACCTGATGTTTTTCTAACGCATTGTCCTCCGCGTAATACGCCCGCTGCTTTTGGTAAACGTGACGGTGGGAGTTTAACGATAAGATCTTTTATTGAAGAAGTTCAGCCTCAATTGGTGTTATGCGGTCATATACATCATCCACAACAAAGAGAATGTTTTATCGGAAAGAGCAAAATTGTAAATGTAGCTTGTCAGTATCATATTTTTGAAATGTGATAAGGAGAACTTCATTCATGAAAATGTTTATAGTGATTTTTGTCTTTTATGTTCCAGGTTTTACTTTTTGTGAAAACGGCGCTCTACGCGAAATAAAGATCCATTTAACTAGAAAAGATAACAATCAACAAAATATTGCGGCAGACAGAGTTTTGTTAAATGGATACCACGTAGCAAATGGCGAAAAAATTCAACCCGGTAGCTATAAAATCATTGTAGAAAAAAAAGGATATAAAACAATTCACAAAACGATCTATGTCCATCCTGAAAATGCACCGTTTATTTTTAGACACTATTTAGAACCGTTGCCAAGAGAAGTGCAACTCAATATCATTGCAATATTTCCCAAAATGCGTATGGTCCCTGAAAAATGTACACTAAATGGTATAGATATACATACGCAGAAAAGCTTTCTTCCAGGTATTTATCAACTAAAAATAGAGCAGCGAGGTTACTTGCCGATCAACAAACAAATAAAAATAGAGCCTTCTGATGAACCACATATTATTTTTGATGTTCTAGATTGTAAAAGAGTAGAGGTAAAATTGAATATTGCGTATGATGTTCCTCCTACAAATAAAAAAAGCATTCCCTATTTTCGTCTAATAACCGAGAGTGGAGGGCAAAAACGAAAGCCCTATAAAAGTGGTGAAAAGATACATCCTGAAAGTTATGTACTACGTATTATTCAGACTGGTTATGAGCAGACTTCTAACAGAATATTGATTATGCCAAGCGAAACCGCGTATGTTGTAGAAAAAAAGTTAATTTCTTTGCCACGACTGCTAACTCTTCATCTCTTCGACAATGAAAATAAACTTGTGGAGCCAGATACAATCACATTTAACAATCAACCTATTTTGAACAACAAGTCTCATATAAAACCGGGAGTTTATAACGTCTTGATACAAAAAGAAGGTTATGTTCCTATTCGCAAACAGGTAACTATTCTCGCTAGCGAAAAAAGTTTTGTATTACATGAGCAATTTATAAAAAATAAATAGAACTCTTACTAGGCAAGTAATTATAAAAAAGATAACGAAAACAATTTCGTTGATTTATTTTATTTACAATTTTTCTCAATTCATTTTTAGACATTGATTTTCTTCACTTCAATGATCGTAGAAGTATATCTTATCAAAAAGTAGAGTCCATTTCTAACTTAGCACCATATATACTTTCAGAAATGAATTGTCATAAGAGTTCATCTTCAATTTAAAAGTTCTTACCCTAAAAATGAATACAAAACAAAAATAACGCTCTATAACAATAGATAAAACAAAAATCTATAACTTGCACGAAAGGAAACTGTATGCGAATCATATTCTTTTTTTTACTTTTTTCTACACATATATTAGCAAATGAACTATATGATAAAGGCATGTCACATTTTTTTTATACATATGCAAACCATTTTTATTCTCAAAAAAATTACTCCGAAGCTATTCAAAACTATTCGGTAGCTCTTAAATTTGTTCCCAATCATCCCTGGACCTTACATCGTTTAGGAAATTGCTACCTTGTGACCAAAAAATACGAAAAAGCAAAAAGCTTTTACCTACAAGCTGTAAATACTGAGACCCCACCTTTATTTAGCTACTATAATTTAGGATGCATTTATTCACTACAAAACGATAAAAAAAATGCTTTTATCTATTTAGAGAAGACCTTAGAAAAAGGATACACTAAACTCGAAAAATTAGAAGCTGACAGCGATTGGAGTTTTATTCAAACAGAAAATAAATATCATCAAATTATACAAGACGCGAAAAAAACAACGCCGCAACACTCATTAATCGAAGAATACCAAAATTCAGAATATCAAAACAAAATGCGCATATTACAAGAAAGTATACCGCAAAATTTTTCCCAAAAAATGGACCTAGCCATTTTAGCTTTGAATGAAACTTACGAAGGATATCGTGTTGCAAGCATTGCTCTTTTACACTCTCTATCGTCTAAAGAATCCTCAGAGTACTTAATAGTTGCTCTATTTGATGCGAACGGATATGTAAAAAAGGCGGCTACTGATGCTATAGTTGAAGGTGGCATGAATGCACAACAACGATTAATTTCTATTTTACAAAAACCAACTTCTCCAGCAACACCTTATGTCATACAAATCTTAGGACATATCAACAGCACAAATTCAATAGACATTCTCATTCCATATCTGAAAGATAAAGATCCATTTGTTTGTATTTCTACCGTAGATAGTCTAGTAAGATTAAAAGCTATTTCTGCTATACCAGTTTTAGAACAGATCTCTCAGCAAATGAAAAATACAACAACCCCACAAAAAGAATTCTATCAAATCAAAATACAGCATGCGATTTCTTACTTGCAAAGGCTAAAAAAGCGTAAATAGAGATCACAAGAACCGTTTTTCTTGTATGAATCAGAGTTTATATACTATATATACAATATTACACCTCTAGCCAAATTTTGCTATTGCGATAAAAATTAGTATTTACGAAAGAAAAAAATGAAGACGATACTATCCTGCATGTTCATATGCAACTTGCTATTTGCTAGTGTACAAAAAATAAATGTTGTTGTAGACAAACAACGACAATCCTTAACAATTTGCATTGAAAATCCACGCGGTGATGCATTTGAAGTTGCGGAAACAATTCTGTTTTTAACCACTTGTAGCACAACTTATTTACTGCATAGTCCATTTTATAAAGATATAAGTAGCTACGAACAGCGTTGGGCAGCTTTAATCTTTTGGAGTCTAAATTCTGTCGGGGAAAAAATTACAGAGGTGCCAACAACAAATACGTTATTTCTCGACATTTCACAAGCCTTAAAAGATCAGGAAGATTTTGCTAAAAAAGTGTCTTATCGTTTGATGCGTGAAAGTTTGCTTTTGGCGTGGAGTCCCCATATGCAGGACTTTATAGCACGTAATTTGCAACTACGACGTTTATCACAGTTGATCTCGCGTAGGGAAAATAAATGCAATGATTTTTACTCTGTGTCTTTTGACAGCAAAAACATTATTTTTACTACTACCTTTAACAATTTGCTATGTGGCAAAGACGCAAAGAAAATACAATCACTTTTGCAGGCGTACTACTCCAACATTCCACAAAGTTTTGTTCAGTATCCTGACATTACGCGGCGGCTAAAGGCACTATATCCCTATCCCGAGGAAATTCCTCAACAGCAATATCAAAGTGGGATAGCAATAAATATATCTGAGCGAATGTACCACAACTTTTTGCAATATTCTGTGTGGGAGAGACACGTTTTAAGTACACATAAAATTGCGCGAATATATGCCACCGTTTTATTGTCGTCGCAAGAGTATGCAAACGAAGGGCAACTTGATTTACAAAAAATAGATGTTGTTGCTAATTCCATAGAGAAAAAACTTTATGAAACCTTCTTGTTTCCCATTGATGTTAAGCGTATAGGCTGGAAGGAATTGAATAAAAGACATAGCAGAAAAGAAAATGTATCTTTGGCTCTGCAAACATTTATTGCCGAAAGCAGCCGTGAATATGGTAGCAAGAAAAGAGGATGGTTCAACAATGTAGTGCTTTCGATCTCTAACTTGTCGGAAATCCCTATGGGAAAAACCGTGTATGCGGAAGCTAATTTACACTCATATAATCGAAATAGTTACTTCAAAATGCCGTTATTCCAACGTAAAAAAGATAAACTTGTCGCGGTGTCATCGGATGTCGAAGTTAAATACACTGGTTCTCGATGGTTGATAACTCTGAAAGACAAGACAATATATCTTCGATCATTGGACAGAGATATGCGTTTCTTTTGTGATAAAAAGAATGCGAAACAGGAAATTACACAACTTGTTATTGACCAAGCTCATATTTCCTTGGAAAGTATTCTCGTGTATGAACTAAAGGGACGTCATATAAACCCGCAGCTTGTAAAAAGTACATTTGAAGATCTATCAATTCGCAAACAACGCGATAACGACTATAGTGTATTTTACTGGAATATTGATTTTGATACTGGAGCAACAATTGTACCTGTCGCATCGAAATTACGTCTAAGCGGTGCTCCCTGAGGAGGTCTTTATGACTTCCTAGTTTGGGAAGCAAAGAATGATAGTATAAATAGTCTTAAGAAATTAAGTAACGCTTACGATATGGAATTTCTATTGATTGTTGATCAGGAAACCTTACCACAAGATCTATTTACTTACAAAAGCTTTATGGATGTTAAAGAGAAAAGTAATCAACGATCAACGCGCGAAATGTACACTGTATTAGAAAAAATATTTACAACGAGACACAAGCATCCCTCTTGTATTTATTTCAAATGGACTGAAAATTTGTCAAATTTTTATTCGCAAATTGACGAAGACGAGCATCGCATACCAATGTTCAAATATTGGTACGATGGTAAACACAAACTGCGCATAGATATTCTAGAAGGATTTACCAAACCTGATAATTATAAATGGAGTGACCATCCAAAATTATTTTTTCCATACAGTTTACGCCGAGAAAAATCGGTGAGTATATTATTAAAATTGACAGACAAAACAAATCGGCAAAAGATCAAATACATCATGCGTGGCAAAAAGGTATTTACAAGTTTTACCAAATAACAGCTTTTTTTATGGAAGTTTAATTACGTGCAACGGCAAGAAAAACATGTAGATCGAATATTGAGAATCAACGTATCAAATAGCATAATCGATTTTCTCAAAGAAAAAAATACTCTGGAAACCTTGAGTTGTAATATAGATAAGTCAATTCAGCAAAACAACAACGACAAATCCCTCAAAGTTGTATTGCAAGATTTATGGGTTCAAATACAAATTTTACAGATTGCGGAACCTCATAAAAGGGAAACTACGCAAATTAAAATTCATCCACACATATGGAATTTATTTGTAAGAACAGCGTTGTTTCTAAAAACAGACTTCGCAATTGTAAAAAGAAAGAAAAAGAAGAAGATAGATGGTTGTTCCTTGTTTTTATACCTTCCAGTACTCATGTTATCTGGTGCAATGTTCAGCGGACTTTATCAAATATATCTCAAAAATGCAACTACGGCGCTATACTTATTTGTCTTTATAATAACGCAACTTCTGTTAATGTGCGGAATATTTTTCATGCGAGAATATCAAAGAAAACGAGAACTAATTAGCGATTTTGCCAAAGTAGATCAAAAGCATATAAATATCAAAAAACTCAGTCAATTTTCACAAGATTTTTTCCCTTTTGAAAATGAAAGAACTTGGAACTACCACAAAGAAAATTCTCACAACTTAGGTATCTACAAAATAAAAACTTTGTATGGACGTAGTCAAAAATCTGCACGACATACGCCAAAAGGAAATACAGAAAAAACTATTCTTATTCAAGAGGCTTTACTATCAGCTCAAAGTTCTTTTTATGGCTGGGGAAAGATACCGGTGTTAATTGGATATTGCCATAAATTGACTTCGCAAATAGATGAGGTTTGGAGTAAAAATGGGCGACGTTTAGAAGAGAGAAAAGTTCTAGGCTCGCCTGATCAGACTTGGGTATTTTATCACGCAGGCTTTGTAAAGATTTCAATCGAAAAACATGAGCTACTTACGAAAAAGTATTGTACTGGTCCTAGCTACGATATGGTATTTTTTAAATTTTTTATTGATACTTCAACTAATCTTGTGAAACGCGAAGAAGCACGAGGAAGTCTTGCTGGACGAAGAGTTAAATATCAAACAATAGTCAATGATCAAGAAATGACAATAATTATTGATGGTTTTTGGATATCGTAAGCTGTAAATTTTGGTACGTATAAATTATTGCTAGAGGACAAAAACGAATCAATTTGGGTTTGTGGCAGTTGTAAATTTCTCCAAAACCAGACAGGGAAAAGAATATTCATTGTTATTTGGGTGAGGTAACACAACCACCGAAAACGTTAGAATCATGATAATGATTTTACTTTAGAGTGCCAAAATGTCACTTCAATTTTCAAGTGCCAAAATGTCACCTCAAATCCCAGAGTATTTAACCATAGCAGAGGACGTTTGCAGAGATACATATTTACAAAAATTTTTATCCAACACTTTAGCAAATAAAAATCAACAAACAAGGAAATCAAGGTGAAATACATAATCTTACTTCTCGTAACTCTAATATGTTTAAACGCGCAACAAGATATCTCGAACAATAGCTTAATATTATCGTTAACAAATAGTAGCAAAGTAATTTCTCTTAATACACCACTAACCACTACTATGACCGTCAAAAATACATCGTCGCAAGTACTAAGTAACTTACAATTAGAGTTACAACTTCCAAATGCATTGGAATATATATCTTCACAACCACAGCAAAGCACAAAGAAAACTTTTCGATGGAAAATTCCCAAACTTGGGGCACAACAAACAAAAGTTGTCAAAATCATCACGCGTGGAATTACGCAAGGTGTTTACTCACTAAAAGCTAGTGTATCGATACCATACAATGGTTTGCTTTTAAATGTTTGCCAAAGAGATGCACTAATAAAAATTGCTAGTTTTGGTTCACGTGTAGGACCTCAATACGATACAAATGATCCTGTAGAAGTAGGGCAACAAACTGCTTACGTTTTCACTCTAAAAAACGAAGGAACATCAGAAGCTACAAAGATTTGGGTGATTGATCATCTTCCACAAGAAATGGAGTTTGTTAGAGCAGAAGGGCCAACAGAATATTGGTACGACCCGCAGAAAAAAACGGTTATTTTTTCTCCCGTTCAAGTGCTTTCTCCTGGCGAAAAATTGGTATATAAAATTTATTGCAAAGCAGTTAAATCCGGCTCGGCAACAAATACAATAAAAATATCTTACGACCAATTTTCCAAATTCATCATTGACGAAGAAGGTACATCTATTTACGAGTAATAGCAAATAGATAATAACAACAACTTATTTGTAGTTAGTATACATTGTCTACAAAGCTGTCATAAGCTTGTGTTAAATACATACAACCTATAAATTTTTGGAGAAATCATTATGGTAAAAGCAAAAAATCCTTGGAAATACACATCATTTACCTGCATTCCAATCATAATAGGTCTGGGTATTACTTTAGTCATTATTTTACGCCAAGAAACAATAGAGCACCACTTTGCTCTTGATAAGAACTACACTGTAAAAATTAGAGCTACTGGAAACTCTGTGCAAGGCTATATTGTTGATTTTTGCATGCTAAACAATGGAAAATATGATTTTATAAAAAAGATAGGTCATATCCAAAAACGTGAAAACTTTGCGAAATACTATGAACTTCTTCAAATGCGCCCACACGGATTTTATTTACCCAATTCTCCTATGGTAAAATACATCAAGTGTAATTGGGGATGCTGGTTAAAAGGTGAATCACCAAATGGATTTTACTGGACAAAAGGTTCTCCGCTATTAATTTCTATTGCGGACACCAACAATGATGGGATTGTAGATTTTTTATGTGGTAGTTCGTTAATTTTCGATAAAGGCGGCTACTATTTCGATGACTATACTCCGCCATTTTTTACCGATACAAACCACGATGGATTTTTTGATTTAGAACAGAACAAAGAAGGATGTTTTGGTGGATGTCTATATCAAAAAGAAATATTGCGACCTGTACCTCTCATATACGAGATAATAAAGGAGCGAAAATCAAGAGTGAAAAAAGCTACTATTGCTGCTCTTTTAAAAATGAAAGCGCGTGAGGATGAGGCTAAAAACATTGTCTTTCAACTAGCGCAAGACAAAGATTTATCGATAAGGAAGCTTTCTTTGCAAACATTAGGAAATATGCCATACAGCGAAAAAACGATTATCGCCACGAAAAAGGCTCTTGTTGATCAGCAGTGGGAAGTTCGGGTTGTTGCGATTGTAACTTTGGAGAAAATGAAAACATATTTAGTACAATACCTATCTCGACGCGAAAATAGTAGAATAAAAAACGAAGAGCAATATTTAGATTCGCCGATAGAAATCATGCGAGAAGTCGATTGTATTGATCTACTAACACTAAGAGCGATAAACGATGATTCTCGGCAAGTAAGAGTTGCTGCTATTCAGGCTCTAGGCAAAATAGGCATTGAATTTTTGACGTATACAAAAATAGATCTTAAAAGAACAATACAGGAAAATAAAGTACTGCAAATAAAAAAAATACTTAGTTTATCTCAGAAAGATCAGCATCAATCAGTAGTAGAAACAGCGACTAAAATGATTAAACAGATAAAAGATTGTAGTGAATAGCCTTATAAAATCCGGCTAAACTACAGTGAAAATGGAGAGTAACATGCGATCGTTATTGTTTTTTTTACTGACAAACCTATGTGTTTTTTGCTCACCTCAGGGACCTATTACGCTGAAAATACATAACTATTGCAAGCTTGTTCCTAACAGCCATCGTGGATTTATAATTTTTAATCACGTCAATATTTTGACAGTTGTGATTAAAAATCAAGATCTTGCAGATGTTTTCAATGTCAATTAGTTTTGCTAGAGTAAACAGGTACCACTAAAAACACCAGTGCCAGAGTAAAAGTTACCCACTAATAACTCCAATGT
>JAPIWU010038837.1:0-18037 GCA_037576205.1 Pyrocystis lunula | reverse complement strand
CTTTCCATGGAGCTGTGTTTGATGGGTAGTTGGTGGCTGGGCGGGAGACGCCCGGGGACTCTGCCAACACCGAAACAACCACAAGTAGGCCAGGCACACCGACAACAACTTACGGGAACACCAAAGCACCGAAAACACCAACAACTCCCCCTAATGAACTGAGCATCATCTCGAAGACTGGTGAGGGCAGCAATTCCCCAGCCAACTCTGCGCGTGCTGGGGTCATTTGTTGTGCCAGATCCATCCACAGCATAAATACCCCAGGGGAAGTGTGCCAGTCTGCTGCTTGTCCAATGGCTTGGGGAGGGTGCAGCGGCGCAACAGGCAGATTGCCTGGGTCCCATGTCCAGGTGCCAGGCACTAGGCCTCTCAACCAGAAGCAGAGGTTCCTTCCCTGTGTGCACTCATGCACTGCACGCTGCGCCAGCCGCTGGCTGGTGAGGAAGTCTTCCCTCATCTGAGGGTCCGCAGCAGCGATATTGGCCGCGCACTCCCAGATGCGGTGGCAGTCATCTTCCTGCGCTCTGCGGCACCTCGGGCAGGTTCCGTCCAGGACCATCCTGGCTTGAGCGCGCCTGCCTGCTGTCCAGCATGCTGCTGCGTTGCCCGCTATGAGCATGCCCCTCCTATCATTGAGGCCTCTCCTACCAAGGGACCTGACATGCCTCAACAAGGCCGTGGCATCTGGAACCCCGCTGAGCCGCTGAGCCCCTGGGCTGCATGGTGCAGGCCTGCTGACTGCCATGCTATGTCAAGCGCTGATCTGCCAACTGCCCTAGCAACAACTGTGTCATTCCTAATGTCTGCTGAGCACCTCCACACTGCACCTGTGCTATCAATCCACTTCACTGGGCTGATGGGCTGCCATGCAACATCCATGAGTGTCACCACTGTGGCGGCTTCCTTTGCTTCAGCCCACATGGCCCTCCGCCCTTGGGCCGGCGGAACCCCTTCCGATGACCTCCCGGCGTCTCACGCAGCCTCGTCACGATCGTCGCCGGCGTCCTCGTCGGCATGCGACTGGCCTCGGCGGTCGAATTCAGTTTCTTATTAGGCGTCGTCACACTCGGAGCGGCCACCTGTTACGACGGGCTCAGGCACGGCCGGCAGATGCTCGAACAGTACGGCGCCGAAGACATGGTCCTGGGCTTCCTCTTCGCGTTCCTCTCCGCCGTCATCGCCATCAAATGGATGGTCGGCTTCCTCAAAAGCCACGGCATGGCCGTCTTCGGCTACTACCGCATCGCCATCGGAATCATCGTCGGCATCCTGCTGGTCACCGGCAAACTCACCGGCCTGGCGGGCTGAGTGTTACAGCACACGGCTTGATATGAGGACTTGCGGTCTATGGCTCAAGCAAGACCTTGACCACGTCCGGCTTGTCCGCCGCCTTCAGCGCCTCGACGCCGTCGGCCAGCTTGGCCCGGCGGCTGATCAGGCTCACGACGTCGATCTTCTGAGCCGACAGTGCGGCAAGCGCCTCGCTGAACGGCCCGCACCGGCTGCCGATCAGCTTGATCTCGTTGATGACCAGTGGCGAGAGGTCCAACTCTTTCAGCGACGCATGGCCGGGTGCGACGGTCGTCTTCATCACGATCGTGCCGCGCGGGCGCACCATCCCCATCGCCGTGGTCAGGCCCGATGGTGAGCCGGTGCAGTCCACCACGATGTCCTGATCGTTACGCAAACCAACATCTTCAAGCAGCCTGTGTTTGACGCCCCATTTTTCACAAAGCTGTAGCTTTTCGGCGTGCTTGCCGACGCAGCGCACGGTCGCGTTGAGCTGGCTCATCACCTGCGCACAGAGCAGGCCCAGCCGCCCATCGCCCAGCACGGTGATGTAGGGCCGCCCCTCGATCGTCAGTTGCCGCAATATCTGATACGCCGCCGCAAGCGGTTCGGTGAACACCGCGTGGTCATCATCGATGTTGTCGGGCACTTCCAGCAGGTTCAAAACCGGCAGCGTAAACCGCTCGGCGAAACAGCCGTCGCGGCCCGCGATACCGAGCACGGTCCGGTCCCGGCAGTGCTCACGCAGCCCGGCCTTACACATGTCACACTGACCGCAGACGCAGTTGATCGTCCCGACCACACGCTTGCCGACCCACTCGGCGTGCTTACGCTCGGCGACCGAATCCACCACCCCGACAAACTCGTGCCCGAGCACGCCGTCAAACCCCATGTAACCCTTGCACAACTCCAGATCGGTGGCGCAGATGCCCATCCGGGTGGGGCGGATCACCGCGTCGCCGGGCACGGGGATGGGCTCGCTGAGGCTGGTCTGGACCTGGGGCTTTTGGCTGTCGTAAGTCAGTGCTAGCACGTTTAAATCGGGCTCGGTTGGGGGCTTGGTGGTCAGGCCCGGTAATCCGCCGGGTGAGGCCGGATAATTAAGGGCAGATTCACGGTTATCATCGGCTAAATCGACGCCCGGCCGTACTATGTTGTTGCCCGGGCAAGCGGGCTGGGGGTATAACTAACCCGATGAGTGCCGAAGACTTACCCGCCAAACCCCGGCTTCTGATCCTGGCCAACCAAGGCAAGGCCCAGGTCCGCGATGCGCTGCCCGATCTCAAAGCCTGGCTGGGTAAACGTGCCCAGGTCGTAGCAGACGTAGACACCACCGAGGTCAACGCCGATTCCGCCAGGTCGCTGCCCCAGGCGGACCTCGCGCTGGTGCTCGGCGGCGACGGCACGTTCCTCTCACAGGCACGCGCGATGATCGACCTGGACGTCCGCCTGCTGGGGATCAACTTCGGCAAGCTCGGCTTCCTCGCAGAGTTCACCACCGAAAGCGTCAAGACCCACTGGGACGACATCGTCGCCGGCCGCTGCCGCACCACGCAGCGCGTCGTATTGGATGTCCGCGTCTACCCCACCGGGGCGGAACCCTGGGCGGGCGAAGCCGACGGCGTCGAGCCGGTCTTCCGTACCGTCGCGATGAACGACGCGGTCGTGACCGCCGGCCCGCCTTACCGCATGATCGAACTCGGCCTGGCGATCGACCCCAGAAGCACGCACACCAGCGCGACGCGCTTCGCGGGTGACGGCCTGATCATATCCACACCCTCCGGCTCCACCGCCTACAACGTCGCCGCCGGCGGGCCGATCGTCAGCCCCGGCGTCAGCGCGCTGACCATCACGCCGATCTGCCCGCAGTCGCTGGCGTTCCGCTCGTTGGTCATCAACGCACAGAGCGAGGTCTGGCTCGCGATGCACGACGTCAACCCCGGCACGACGCTGGTGATGGACGGCCAGGAATCCTGCAGCCTGAACGCCGGGCAGCAGGTACGCGTCACACGCCACCCCAACACCGTCTGCCTGATACACAACCCGGACTACAACTACTGGTCGATGCTGGCTCAGAAGATGCAGTGGGCGGTTCGGCCACGACGCGATTGAGCTGACGTCCCTTCGTTCACTTGGAGACCGTATGCCCCGTCAAATCAACGTCGCACTGATCGGCTCAAAGTTCATGGGCCGAACACATTCCAACGCCTACCTCAAAGCCCCGATGCACTTCGACCTGCCCGTCGAGCCGGTCATGCACACCATCGCCGCACGCGACGAAGCCGATCTCAAGAAGTTTGCACCCCGCTGGGGCTGGAAAAACTACACCACGCGCTGGAAGGACGTGATCAAAAACGACGAGATCGGCCTGGTCGATGTCGGCACGCCCAACAACGTCCACCGCGACATGGCGATCGCCGCGCTCGAAGCCGGCAAGCACGTCGCCTGCGAAAAACCGCTCGCCAACACGCTCGACAACGCCCGGGCCATGGTCCAGGCCGCGAAGAAAGCCGCGAAGTCCAAGGCCAAATGCAAGACGTTCGTCTGGTACAACTACCGCCGATGCCCCGCGGTCGCGCTGGCGTACAAGATGGCAAGGGCCGGCAGGCTCGGCAGGCTCTACCACGTGCGCTGCTTCTACCTACAGGACTGGGCCGGCCCCGACACCCCCATGCTCTGGCGCTTCCAGGGCAACGTCGCCGGCTCCGGCGCGCTGGGCGACCTCTGCGCCCACTCCATCGACACCGCACGATTCATCACCGGCGACGAGGTGAGCGAAATCAACGGCGCGATCCTCAAAACCTTCATCAAGGAACGCGTCGTGCTGACGGGGGGGGCGGGCGGTGAGATCTCCGGCCGAGGCGCCAAAACCGCACGCAAGAAAGCCAAATCCACCGTTGACGACGCCGTGCTCTTTACCGCCCAGTTTAAATCTGGCGCCATCGCCACCTTCGAGGCCACACGCGTCTCCACCGGTGACAAGAACGGCAACCGTATCGAGATACACGGCGACAAAGGCGCGATCCGCTTCTACTTCGAACGCATGTGCGAGCTTCAGTGGTACGATTCCACGCTCCCCGAAGCCGAGCAGGGCTGGTCCACGATCAACGTTTCAGGCCCCAGCCACCCCTACGCCGACGCCTGGTGGCCCGCCGCGCACGCGATCGGCTACGAGCACTCATTCATCAACCAGGCCGCCGATATCTGCACCGCAATCGCCGGCAAAAAACCCGTCGTCCCGCTGCCGGATTTCGAAGACGCCTACCAGACGCAGCGCGTCCTGGAAGCCGTCACACAAAGCGCCAAAAACCACTGCCCGATCAAGCTCAGTCAGATCAAGTAACCGACGTTTTCAAATCGACTCGCCCACGTGTGCCGACAGCGACGGCTGTCGTTGCATACACCTTGATCAACGCGTCGCCCGTGCGCACACTCAGCAGGCACTGCTCCCCCAGATACTCACACGATTCAACGACACCATCGCCCTGCGCATCCGGCGTGAACCCGACCTGTTCGGGCCTAACGATCCGCCCATTATATTCCCCGGCTTCCCCGGTCATCCGCGCGACCCGCAGGTCCACCGGGTTTCGGTAAACATCCTCCACCGATCCTTGCTGGGCAATACGTCCATCAATCATCACCGCCAACCGGTCACACAGCCGCAGCGCCTCCTGCGCCTGATGCGTCGCGAGGATTACCCCCGCCCGCGTTTCCTTGAGTATCCCGCGCAGCAGGCCGAACAATTCCTGTCGCGTCGGCCCGTCCAGATGCGCCAACGGCTCATCCAGCAGCAGCCACGCCGGCTCCACCGCCAACGCACGCGCGATCGACAACCGCTGACGCTCCCCGCCTGACATCGTCGGGGGTTTACGCTTGCGCAACTCCGTTAAACGCATCTTCCCGATCACACGCTCCGCAACATCAGGCATGGCGCCGACGAGTTTAATATGCTGCTCAACCGTCAGATGGTCCCACAGCCCCGGCTGCTGAAACACCATGCCGACCGTCCCGGCCTGATGCTCGACGCTGCCGTTGTCCGGCTCGATCAAACCCGCAAGCACCCACAAAAGCGTCGTCTTACCCACCCCGCTGGGCCCAAGCAGCCCGAGTACCCGGCCGGGCTCGATCGCAAGACTCACGTCCCGCAACACGTCACGGTAAACGATCTGTTCACACGCAAGACTACTCATGCGCGCCCCCGTCTCGCCCACCAGCAGACGCCCACCCACGCCGGCAGCAGCATCACAAGCACCGCAAGCGACGCCCCGCTGACCATATCGTCCGGCGCGGTGTGGATCAGCGTGTACAGCCGAACGCCCAGCGTGCTCTTCCCCGCCGGCGATAGCATCAGCGAAACCTCAAGTTCGGTTGCGATCAACAGAACACTCACAAGCAACGCTCCCAGCAACGGCAACCGCCAACCCGGCCAGCCCAGGTACAAAAACCGCTTGAGCCGGGGCACGCGATACAGCCTCGCCGCGTCATCAGGCAGTGGCGGACGTTTCAACCCCGCCACAAAAAGAAGTAAAACCACCACCGGCACAAACCGCGCCGCGTACGCAACGAACAATGGCATGTCCGTGTCGCGCAGCCCGACAAACGGTTTGCGCGCAAACAGACCGAGCGTCCCAAGCGCAATCAACGACGCCGGCGCCGCCAGGTTCAACAGGATCAAATACCCCGGCAAGCGATGCCCAGACTCCCGGCCGCCAAGCCACGCCATCGCAATCAGCCAACCCAGCACCACACACACCACCGCGCCAACCAGCGCCAACCACGCCGTCCGCAATGCTTCGGGACCCAACTGCCCAAAACTCTCCGCAAACAACGCCCACGAACCACAGCGCCAGACAACCGCGCCCAGCGGGATACCCACCGACACACCCAACACCAACGCGGCCGGCCACCACGAAACTCGATCCCAAGCATACTGTTCGGTTGTCCTGCCCGACCGGACACACCGTGCGATCAACAGCACCGCCGCCGCACCCGCCAACAGCATCGGCGTCGCCAATGCCGCCGCGCCCGACAGATCCTGCAGCGCGTTGTACTGGATCAGCACCTGCGTGCCGTAGGTATGGATCAGGAATAAAGATGGCATGACATGGTCCGCGCTGCACAGAATAAACAAAAGCGCAAACGCGACCGCCGCCGGCGCTATCGTCGGCTTCACACCCAGCCACCACCACGCGTGCCGAAGCGCGTAAACACGCGCCGCCGGCCCGCCCGACTTCCGCCGCGTCGCAAACACCAGCGCCGAAAGCCCCGCATAACGCAAGCCCACCGCACCCGCCGCGACCGGCCAGTCAAACACCGTCTGCCACGCACCCAAAGGCCCCGTCCGCCCAAGCGCCACGACCCACGCCGAACCAAGCAAAGAACTCGGCAACGCCAACGGCACACACGCAACCAACGCCCACACCATCCCCGCACGCCCGATCAACCAGCCCGCCAAAACACCCACACACGCCGCACAACCCGCAAACACAGCGGTATCAAAAAGCAATCGCCAGGACCGCGCATCCTGCCACACCTCAAGCGTGCCCGACGCCGCGGTCAACGCCGCAACCAGCGGCGCAAGCAGCATCAGCGTCAGCACCCAGCCGATCATCGCACGGCTATTGATCAAAACCCACCCGCTTAAGAAGGTCCACCGTGGCCTGCCGTTCACCCCCCGCGGCCTCAACATCAAACGGCATCGTCCGCTCGTCGATTAAGCCGTCCCAAGGCGTCGGATAATCCGCAAGATCGCGCCCTAACGGCAACTGGGCACTGCGCGCCTCGGCGAGCGCCTTCTCAACATCGGCGGACAACAGATAATCAATCAACCGCTTCGCCGATTCAGGATGCTTACAGCCCGCGATCATCGCCACCGTGTTGGGGATCAATACCGCACCCTGCTCAGCATCGGGCACCACCACCGCGACCGGCCGACCGTCCAACATCGCCCCGTGTGCGTCGTCGGTATCCGTCAGCCCGAACGCACGCTCGCCCGACGCGACCAGGTCACGCACCGGCCCGTTACCCGCGGCGACCGCCGCGCCGTTTTCTTTCACAGACTCAAGCCACGCCTCAAGCCGCGCTTCGCCCCAGGCCTGCCTAAGCACGATCATGTGCGTGAACGTCGTGCCGAAAAAGGGCAGCGCGATCGCCGTCTGATCCCGCCACGCCGGGTCGGTAAACGCCTCCAACGAATCCGGCACATCCCCCGGCCCGACCAACTCCGTGTTGTAAATCAACACCCGAGCACGCCCGGCAAAACCCGTCCAGAGATTTTCAGGGTGCCTGAACGCCGCATCAAACCGCGACGCGTTCGGGCTCTCGTAAGCTTCGAGCAAGCCGATCGACGCCAGGTGCTGCGTCTGCAACGGCTCGTTGTTCCAGAGTACATCACACTCCGGGTCGTCCCGCCTCGCGATGATCTGATTAATCAGCCCCGTCGTCTTGGACGCCTCAGCGTCGTACTTGGCGAGGACCTCGATCCCCGTCTCCTGTTCAAACCGTTCGAGGATCGGCTCGGAATACACGCGGTCGAGCGCCGTAAACACCACGACCCGCGGCCGCTCGGCTTCCCCCCGGCCGTCACAGCCGAATAGCGCACAAAGCACCACCAGCAATACAGCCCGGCAGCCGGTCACATTAACGGTTCGATTTGGCATATCGCTCTACGATCAGTTGCACGTCCCGTTCAAACCGTCGGCCGAACACCGTCACGATCATGTCCTGCCAGAACGCGTCCGTGCTGGCGAGCATGGTCGCCGTCCCGTCCCCGGCCTCGGCGATCGCCGTGAAATCCCCAAGCACCCCGCCACGCGCCGTGCCCACATCAACCACATTCACCGTCCCGCGGTTGCGCCTCGCAAAACGCCTCGCCGCCTCGACCGCGTCACCCCGCCCGCTTGGGTGAACAGGGGCATCCCCGATCAGCACGATGATATTCTTCGCCTGATTCCGCCAGCCCATCTGACGATGGATCGCCGTCGCCAGGGCTTCGTGGATCGGCTCGGGGTCGTCGCCGCCGCCGCTGGTCTGGAGTTGCTCAATAAACTTGTATACTTCGCCGTAGTCGTTCGTCAGTTGCAGCACACGCACCGCGTTGATGCCGTAGTCGTCCCCGTAATCCTTATACGCCACAAACCCGAAGCGGATGTTCCTAGGCGGCCGACCCTCCTGCGCCAGCACGCCCGTGATCACGCCGATGATGTCGCGCATCCGTTCCTTGGCCTGCTCCATGATGTCGCGCATGCTCTCGGTTGCGTCGATCACGAAGACGACATCAAGCCCCCGCCCACGAATCCCCCCGAGCATCTCCTGAAACCCCTCGCTGGTCCCGTCCACGAGCGGGTTGTCACCCTCGCCGGTGTGCGCCGCGCTGGCCTCGTCCGTCAGTTCGTTCAGTAGCGCAAGCGCCGGGTCGGTCGCCGTCGGGTCGGGAATCGGAAGCCGTGAAGCCGAAGGCGTGGACCCGACGGCGGATTCCATCGCCGGCGCGGGCAGTGGGGCGGTCGTCGGGCTGGCGGACGTCTCGCTGGTGCGCTCGGCACGCGGCGCCGACCCGCCCGCCGATTCCGACGCACGGTCCTGCGGCCTGCCCACGGGCTCTAACCGGACAACCGCCTCCACCACCGACTCACGCGTAGCAGTCAACACGATCAACCCAAGCACAAAAAGGATCAACGCGTGCAGGATCAACGACCCGAACAACGGGCCGACCCCCCAGCCACCCGACCGTTTGCCTTTCTTACTCATGGCGATTCACCCCCGGCCCGCCCGCTAAGCGACAACTGCTTCATCGGGCTCGCAAGCACCGCGTCCATCCCGTTGGCTACCTGCTGCACACTCAATCGATCGTCCGCCTGGATCACCACCGGCACACTCGGCAGATCGATCTGCCCAAGCAACGCCGTCAACTGATCAAACCCGTCGTCCTCCAGACGCGCATCACCCACGCGGATCGCCACCGCGTCGTCCCCCGACAACGACAGATAAACGACCACCGACGCCGGCATGTCCTGCGCAGAAGCGCCCGTCGATTCCGACACCTCCTGGTAACCAAGCGACAGGTCACGCTCCCCGCCGTGGAACCGCACGCTGAGCACGAAAAACGCAAGCAGGATAAACACCACGTCCACCATCGCCGAGACCTGGAAAAGATCGTCGTTTTCTTCTTCAACTTGTCGATGGAATCTCATCGGTCCCGGCCCTCCGTCGCGCGGATCGTGACGATCCCCATCCCCGCCTCCCGGCACGCCGCAAGCGCCGCATCCAGCATCGCGTAACGCTGACGCCCGTCCACACGCACCACGACGTTCACCGCCTGACCCGCGTCCGCGGCCCGGCTGCGCTGCGACCGCAACACGCCACTTAAACCCCCAGGCTCAACCGCCATCCCGTTCAGCGTCATCTCCCCCTCGACGCTGATATTCAACACCAGCTCCGCCGGCATCAGCTCCGTCGCCAGGCTGCTCGCCATCTTCGGAAGCTCGATCTTGTCGTCCGTCCGCGACTGCATCGACTGCATCACCAAAATGTAAAAACAGATCAGAAGCAGCACGATATCCACGAGTGGCGCCATCCCGATGCGCGGCTCGGCGGTGTCGGTATGCTCCTGATTGAATCGAAGCGTCACGCTCACGCCTTGGCCCCTTGTTGGCGACGCGCTTCAAGCACGACGTGCATCAGCCGAAGCATCCGCTCGCCCACCGCCGCCGCGTCGTTGCCGATGCGCGTGATACGGTTGCGGAAAAACGCGTAGAAAAACATCAACGGCACCGCGACGATCAGGCCCATGCACGTCGTCACCAGCGCCTGGCTGATCCCAAGCGCCAGTTCGTCCGGCCGCGCCGCGCCCTGCGCCTCGCCCAGCAACCTGAATGAGGCGATCATCCCCGTCACCGTCCCAAGCAAACCCAGCATCGGCGCAACCGACGCGATCAGGCCGATATATCCGACCCGCTCGCGTAGCTGTGTCACCTCCGCAACCCCCTGACGTTCCAGCCCCTCACGCACCGCGTCGATCCCGAGCTTCCCATCCTGCAAGCCCCCCGCGATCACGCGCCCGAGCATGCTGTCGTGCGTCTTGCAGATCGAAAGCACCTCTTCAAACCGACCCTTGCCGGCAAGTTCACACACCTGATCCGCCAGGTTTTCGGGCACCAGCTTCTCGTCCTTGAGCCGTAAAAACCCGTCCACCACCAGCGCGATCCCCGCCAGGCTAAGCAAGATGATCGCGTAGCCCACCGGCCCACCCGCGCGCACCAGGTCCAGCAGCGACCGCTGCGCCGCCGCGTCCCCGTCGCCTGTCTGGGCTAACGCGGTCGAAGCCAGGCAAAAACCCACGGCGAGCGTCAACAACATCATCACGGCTCGTTTCATTATTCCAGTTCCTTTTTAAGCGTATCCAGCTCACTCATCAGCCAGGCCCGGCCGGCTACAGGATACAACGCCTCCGACACGCGCAGCACGTCACGCGCCGCCGACGGATCTTCCATCGCAAGGTGCATCCGCGCAACCGATAGCGTCGCACGCCACCACAAATCACCCCCCGCTACGGCCAAGGCCCGCGCCGAACGCGCCTCGGCAAGACCACGCTCCGGCTGACGCAACGCCGCCAGGCATAAACTCCGTTCCAGCGCCGCCTCGGGACCATCAACCTCACCCAGCCGATCCAGCGCTTCGTTCGGCTTACCCAGTTCTCTTAAACCCCGCGCCAGTGTGACCGCCGCCTCGGGTAGTTCCAGCGACGACAGCACGCGCACCGCGTCGTTCCGCGCGCCGATCCGCATCAAAAGCTCCGCCGCACGCAGCGCTACGCCCTGATCCGCAGGCGCATTGGTCATCGCCGCCCCGGCAAGCACGATCACCCGCGACTGTGCATCGCCCGCCACGTTGTCCGCGTATCGGTCTGCCAAGGCCTCGGCAACCAGCAGCAGCGTCTGCGCCGCGTGTTCCGACGGCTCATCCAATACCTCGCCCGCCGCACGGTCGGTCATCCCAAGCTCGATCCACCGCCGAACCCGCTCTAGCTCCGCCGCCTCACGCGTCGCCTCCCGTGTCCCGAGCAGGTCCCACGAAGCATCCAGGATCGCTAGCGCGCCGCGCGGGTCCGTCTCAAGCTCCGCCCGCATCAGTATCGCAAGCGCCCGCACGTCCTCATCCGCCGCCGCGTCCGCGATCTCAGTTAGCTCCGCCATCAACGCCGTCGGCTCCATCTCCCCCCGCAACACCCGCACCCGCGCATAACGCAGATAAGGATCCGCCGCGATCAATTCCGCTTGCGCTTCAATCAGGTCCCGCGGCGCATCTTCGCCCGCAAGATAAAACCACTGCCGAAGCGCACCCCGCCGAAGGCTCTCGTCAGCGTCCGATTCAACCACGCGCCGGTAAGCATCGATCGCAAGTCGCAAATGCTGCGCCGCCGCTTCACCCTCCGCAACTTCAGCCAGAGCCCGTTGACACCGGGCATACGCGAACAACGCCGTGTAATCACGCTCCGCTTCATAGACATCACGCCAGTGCCGCGCCGCCTGATCGTACCGGCCGACCTCCTGCAACAGCGCCGCGTATAGCCGCGCACTGCCGTCCGTCGCGATCCCGTCAAGCACCGCTATCGCCTCATCGACCCGCCCGGCCCCCGCCAGCTCACGCGCCCAAGCCGCGGACTCCGCCTCATCCAACGCGCCCAGCCCGGCAATCAGTTCAAGGCGCTCATACCCCGGCGCAGTCGATACCGCCGATTCGGTGCGCGCAAACTTAAGGGCCTGCGCATCCTCACCGATCGCCCGGTACGCCCGCGCGCGGACCCAGTCCGCCGCTTCACCCAGTTCACCCACCTTGGCTAACGCCTCGCGCGGGTCAAGCATCAACCGCGCCTCGGCCGCTTCCAGTTCCGCCATCCTTTTTATCTTGCTGTCGTTCCTCAAACCAAGTAGCGGTGCAAGCGAGTTCAGCGCCTCCTGCGGCTCGCCAAGCTGCCGGTGCACACGCGCCTCGCCGATATACCCAAGCTGCCCGGCCGAAAGGTCCAGGTAGTCCACGCGCATCGCCCGGAACGCCTCCAACGCCTTGCCCGCATACCCCTCGCCCGGCAAAAGCGCATCCGCCCGCCGGTAAAGCTCGCCCCGCAAAAATGCGTCACGACACGCTTCCGCCCGAGACCCGCCCGCAAGCGAACCCAACCCAGCCTCAAGAAGCTCCGCTACACGCCCCGCATCCACATCCCCGCTTCGGCGCATCGACTCCATCTCGTCCGCCGGCCCGGACAACACAACCGCCGACAACACGATGGCCAATAGCTTCAGTACCATAAACCATCAAACTGCGGGATGAGGTAGTCGTAAAGAAACGCGGCGTCCTGACGCTGATACATAACCAACAGCCCGTTACGCATGGTAAAATTGACGCCAACATTGAATCGTGACAAAAACGGCGGACGGTTCGGGTCAAGCATCCGCCCGACGATCTCCGCCATGTACGCCCGCTCGTACTGATTCGCGTCACCGCCCAGCCGCGGCAGCACACGCGTCACAAGCCCCTCCGCGTTACACAGCGAAAGCGCGACGATCACCTCCCGGTTCACGAAGTAGGGCTCGTCGTAGTAACCCACAAGTTCAGTAACCGTATCGTCCGAACGTGACACCCCAAGCGCCAATACCGCCGCCCGCCTTGCAAGCAGATTACTTGTTTCATCCCGCAATGGTTTCTGCGAAATCAGGTGCCGCACGGGCTCGGCCAGGTTCTGATCCCCAAGCAGCCCACGGCCAAGCAGTACGTATCCTCCAAGCAACGTGTTTTCGTCATAAAACCGTCCATACTCGCCGATCATCAGCTTGAGGTTGGACGTCCTGCCGCTGAGCCCAAGCGCCACCGCGCACGCCGTACGCATCTCCAGCTTCTCACGCTTATCCGACAGCCTGGCCTGCAGCATGCGTATCGCGTGTTCGTATCCCGGTCTGTCCGTCAGCCCCTGCGCCGAATCATAAGGCCTCGCGTACAGCCCAAGCGCGATCGCGGCGAATCCCCGCTGCGGCGATTCAAGGTCCTCCTGGCGTTTGATCCGCCCGTCCGCCTCGTCACTCGCCACCGCAAGAAGATCGGCCAGCCCCTCTTTCGCACCGATCTGCCCCAGGCTGATCAAGGCAAAACACTTCGGCGGCACGTTGTAGTCGCCGTCACGCTCATGAATAAGCGTCTGCAGCGCCTGCACCACCCCCGGCCGATCCCCCGCACGCCCCAGCGCAATCGCCGCGGAACTGCGCAGCCGGGCCAGATAGATCTCCTCGATCCCGGTAACCATCCTCACATTTTTCAATTCACTTATTTGACGCCCGTAAGGGTCGGGTACATCTCTTCGTAACGAGCCATTGTCTTCCCGGCCTTCCGCCGCGTCCGCGGGGGGTGCCGGCGATAATGAGTAGAGCCGACGTTGGGCTTCAACATATGACTTGTATCGCACGTCACTGATCGCCCGGGCCTTGTTACGCCTGATACCGTCCAGCAGGCGCCACACGGGCAAGCCTTCCGTTACCCCATCTCCGCGGACGATGCCGGTCAGCAAGCCCAACCCGTCCGGCTCCCCGCCTGAACCCAGCAACACCAATGTGTCACCGACCAGCCACGGGCTCGATTCCAGACGGATAAGCTCTAACAACTCCCGTTCCGAAAGACCGTCCGGCCCGAATGACAACGCCCACAGCGAAGCATCCCGGATACTCGGCGAGCGTTCTCTAAGCAACGGACGGATACGCTGGGCCAGCCCCTCATCAGGCGGCTGAACCATGCCAACCGCGATCAACGCCGCGGCTCGAAGGCGGGGCGTGTCCGGCTCATAACCGGTTAGCGCTTCCGCACCAGCTTCACCGCCGATCATCCCCAACGCCATCAGCGCCCCAAACCGAACGCTCTCATGCGAATCGTTCCCGGCAACCTCGACGATTTTGTCAAACACCCCTTCCGCCGCGGGGCGGCCAATGCGCCCAAGCGCGAACGCCGCCGCCAATCTCGGCTCAACCGCTTCATCGTCCAGTAGCGCCATCAGCGCGGCCGATGCCTCGGCACGGATCCCCGCTAGCACTTCGGGATTGACATCCTGCCGATGGCCCCCTTGGTTATCCGAGTACAGATAAGCCGCACGGTTGGCTTCCCACCAATGGACCCACGACCATCGATGCGCATAAACACGCCCCGCATCCGTTGAACGGATCGTGGGTCTTGGCTTAATCCGGATGTCGAGTCTGGGCCCGCTGGGTTCGCTATGCGCCCATAGCACCACCGCGGAGCTGAGTAAGACCAGCAACCCCGTGATCAGTGATCGTTTGAACCCTGGTCTATGGCGTGGTGTTGCCAATTCGTGGATAGTATAACCCCATGCCCCGCCCACAAACAAGCCTAAACCAACAAAGAAATCGCCACATCCGCGCCGCGCCCGTGATGATCGCGTTATTAGGCCTGCTGATGCTCGTGGGCTGGCTCATCATAACCGGGCAGGACCGCCCACCCACCGACAACCCGCTGACCCAATCGCAACACCCGGCCCCGCCAACCAACTCATCCAACGCTTCAAACCACCCGCAACTCCCCGGCCTCATCGCCGCGACCAGCGACGCCGATTGGCGCACCCGCGCCGAAGCCTACGAAGCACTTAACAACATCCACCCGATCGACACGATCCCCATGCGCGACACACCCATCGACCAGCGCGAGGCCGTCATACTTAATTGGCTCGACCAAGTTGCGCCCGACCTCGCCCACGACCTCTGCGAAGTCTACGCACAACCCGACTCACTCCGCTTCGGCAGAACGCTCATCCAGCGCTGCGCCGTCTGCCACGTCGGCCCCACGCCGCCGCCCGCGCTGCAACCCGAAAACTGCGCCGCCTGCCATCAAACCATCCACGACCAGTGGGCCGGCACCGCCCACGCCAACAGCACCACACACCTGCACCTGATCACCGTCAACCCGCTTTCGCGCCAGCAGGAGCCCCACACCTTCCCCGGCCAGCCCGGCCTCTCCTGTATCGCCTGCCACCAACCCGACGCCACACACACCATCACTGACAACACCACCGCAACCGATCAATGCGTCGCGACATTCACACCCGTCGCCTGCGGAACCTGTCACCAGCAGGCGCAAACCGAATGGCAGACCTGGCAGGCCGCGCCGCGCTACCGCCGCGCCACCTGGCCGCCCGGCTCAACCGAACGCATCGACTCGCCCGCCCAAACCTGCACCGACTGCCACATGCCGGACGCCGAACACCTCTGGCCCGCACGACGCGATACCGACCTGCTCCGCGCAGGCATCCACGTAACTTTGCAAAAAGACGCGCAAGGCCAAACCCTCCTCACACTGCACAACCAGGCCGGCCACGCCTACCCCACCGGCACCACCCGCCGCGCCATCGAAATCTACATCCAGCAGGACGACGAACCCGAACGCCTCCTCACCACCCTCGCACACCCAGCACCAACCCATAACCCCGCATCCACCCCCGACACCGATACCGACACCGCCCTCGCGCCCGGCGAACAGCGCCAACTCATCCTCCCCGGCTCACCCAACCAACTCACCGTCCGCCTCGTCTACCTGCGCAACCGATTCCTGCCCGGCAGCTACACCACCGAAATCACCCGCGCCAGCCGGCACTTCCCTTCAGATCAAAACGTGATCGAGTCCCCCTGAACCGACACATGAAATGACAATGCCCACGATAGGATTCGAACCTATGACCTATGCTTTAGGAAAGCATTGCTCTATCCAGCTGAGCTACGTGGGCCGGGCCTACCCGAGTTGGGCGGGTCGCGTTTAGGATAACAGAGCCCGCACGACGGGCAAAGCGTTACACCATCCGCCAAGACCCGCCCGGCTTCACCCAAACGCACAATCTGATACATTCCCCGCCCGATGGCGACGCTCCTGACAGCACGCGGCCTCAGCAAGACCTACGCGACGCACACCCTGTTCACCGGCGTGTCGCTGAGCCTGGCCGAGGGCGATCGCCTGGGCATGATCGGGCCCAACGGCTCGGGCAAGTCCACCCTCCTGAAAATCCTCGCAGGTTCCGTCGAGCCCGACGAGGGCGAGGTCATCCGCCGTAAGCAGCTCCACGCCGCCTACGTCGATCAGGACGACGCCTTCACCCCCGACGCCACACCGCTGTCCGCCGTCCTCGCAGAGCTGCAACACGACAAGCCCGGCGAAGCACTCGACGCGCCCACCCGCGCCGCGATCAGCCTCAGCAGGCTCGGCTTCACCGACCTCGAGCAACCCGTCAACACCCTCTCAGGCGGCTGGCGTAAACGCCTGTCGATCGCCTGCGCCCTGGCCCACGAGCCCGACGTCCTGATGCTCGACGAGCCCACCAACCACCTCGACCTCGAGGGCGTGCTCTGGCTGGAGCAGTTCGTCAGGCAGGCGCCCATGGCCGTCGTCTTCATCACCCACGACCGCGTCTTCCTCGAACGCGTCGCCGAACGCATCGTCGAGCTGTCGCGTGCCTACCGCAACGGCCTGTTGGAGGTGCGCGGCAACTACTCCGAGTTCGTCCGACGAAAGGACGAGTTCCTTAGCGCCCAGCAGAACCAGCAGATCGTCCTGGCGGGCAAGGTCAGGCGCGACACAGCCTGGCTCAAGCAGGGCATCCAGGGCAGGCAGACACGCAACAAGACTCAGGTCGCCGACGCCGCCGACCGCCGCGCCGAACTACGCGACACCATCACACGAAACCAGGCCCCCAAACAGACCACCGCCATCGACTTCCAGGCCACCGAACGCAAATCCAACAAGCTCCTCACTGCGCACCACGTCAGCAAGTCGCTCGGCGGAAAGAAACTGTTCGACAAGATCGACATCCGCCTGTCCCCCGGCATGCGCCTCGGCCTGCTCGGGCCCAACGGCTCGGGCAAGACCACGCTCCTGCGACTCCTCGCAGACGAACTGCAACCCGACGAAGGCACCGTCAAGCACGCACCCGAACTGCGCATCGTCAACTTCACCCAGCACCGTGAAGACCTCAACCCCACCATGAGCCTCCGCCACGCGCTCTGCCCTGTCGGCGACACCGTCGACTACCGCGGCAAACCCGTCCACGTCGCCGGCTGGGCACGCAAGTTCCTCTTCGACACCACCAAGTTCAACGTCTCCGTCGGCGACCTCTCCGGCGGCGAGCAGGCACGCATCCTCATCGCCAACCTCATGCTCAAACCCGCCGACGTCCTCATCCTCGACGAGCCCACCAACGACCTCGATATCCCCTCGCTGGAAGTGTTAGAGCAGGCATTAACCGAGTTTCCGGGGGCGATCGTCCTGGTCACCCACGACCGCTTCATGCTCGACCGCCTCTCCACCGAACTCATCGCCCTCGACGGCAACGGCAACGCCAAGCGTTACCTCACCTACGCCCAATGGCAGGACGACCAGACCCGCAAGCAGGCCCCAGCCAACACGCAAACCCAAACCAAACAAGACAGCCCCAATCCCCAACCCCCAAACCCCAAACCCAGGCCCAGCAATAAACTCACCTACAAACTCCAGCGTGAACTTGACCAGATGGAGGACGCGATCACGAAAGCCGAAGCCGAGCACGAGCAACTCCAGGCCCAGGCCGGCGACCCCAAAGTCATCGCCGACCGCGCCCGCCACGAAACCGTCTGCCGCCAACTCTCCGACGCCCAGGCAAAGATCGATCAACTCTACGCCCGTTGGCAGGAACTCGAAGCCATGCAATAACCCCCGGGAATGCTCCCCGATC